>CABHPR010148971.1:0-15859 GCA_902168415.1 Peromyscus melanophrys | reverse complement strand
TCTCTCTCTCTCTCTCTCTCTCTCTCTCTCTCTCTCTCTCTCTCTCTCTCTCTTTCTCTCTCTCTCTCTCTCTCACACACACACACACACACACAAACATAAATACAATTTCAAAAGTAGTAAATAATCAGAATCCATATTTCAAAATGACGCTTCTAAAAATCAGTGCAAGTGTATTATTAGTAAATTAACAGTCTTAAGTAAGAGCTCCCAACTTAAAACTGCCCCAGTAAAATTGCAAAGGCTATAATAAATTGAGACTCAACATACTTCTTCCATCCATGTACCCACAGGGGTAAAGCTCCCAACTGCTATGAGAAAAGAACACCAGTGCTCAGCAAAGGAATCAGGCTAGGGTCTCAGAATATACACTGCAGGCTTTACCAATGGGTTTATAACTGCTCTCCACATGAGAGAAAGAAAGGAGATACAAAGTAAGAGTTCTGGGGACTGAAGACATGGCTTAGTGATTCAGAGCTCTCTACTACTCCTGCAGAGTACCAGTGTTCAGTCCCAAGCATGCACTTCAGGTAACTCACAACCATCTAAAACTCCAGCTCCAAGGAGATTAGAAGCCTCTAGCTTCCATAGGTGCCTGTACTCATGTATTTATACCCATACACATAATTAAAAATAATAAAAATAAAATCCTTAAAAGAGAGTTCTGGAAGACATTTACTCCATCTGAGCTATGGAAAAGCTAATGAAACAGCCCTGCAAAAAGAAATCTGGAGCACGTTGTGGGGGGTGCACGTCTTTAATCCTTATACTGGGAGGCAGAGGCACAGAGATTTCCACGAATTCCAGCCTAGCCTGCTCTACATAGAGTACATAGAGAGTTTTAGGCCAGCTAGGGCTTCATAGTAATACTCTGTGTCAGAAAGAGAGAAGAACACACACACACACACACACACACACACACACACACACACACACAGAGAGAGAGAGAGAGAGAGAGAGAGAGAGAGAGAACACAAACTAGCAAGTTTCAGAGGAGTTGCAATCATCTAAAAAGAATGAACAGAACTCTTGTTGGCAAGTGCAATGATATGTTGGTAGGATTCCCGTTTTGAGGATGCTTAGGTAGAAAGATGGCAAGTTTGAGGCCAAGTAAGGAAGGAAGGGTGGGAGGGAGGGAGGAAGGAAGGATGGTCGAGTCAAAACCTGCCAATCAACTGAATAAAAAACAACCACAGCAAAACCCCACATCAGATATAGTTATCTTCAGCAATAAACAAGATTTTAGTTATGAAAGCATGAAAGAAGTTAGTTAAAGAATCGGAGTAAGTTTAATTATCTCTTATCTAAAAGCCTTGGGATTAAAATGTCTCTGATTTGTGGCTTTTATGATTTGGGAATATTTGCATGTACATAATAAGAAACATTGTGAATGGGACCCAAGATTTTAAAAAAAGAAATTTATTCATATTTTGGGTATACATTACATATACATATATATAGCCTTGGAATAATTTGATAGAATATTATTGTGTCTTCACTGTAACTTTTCACAGGAGATTAGGTGTAGGATTTCCACTTATGACATCATGACATTCCCCAAAATGTTTTACATTTGTAGCACTTGGACTTAGGAAACTTGGATGAGACATGCTTAAGCTGTAATGGAAACCCTGGGTGCTGCTGCCTTCCCTGTGTCTGTTGCCATGATTGCTTACCTCTGAGGAAGAAGGAAAGATGGCTGCAGAAAGGATGAAGCTAATTGGTCTCAGCAACCTGTTGAGGCACTTCTCGAAGAAGTGGGGGCTCAGTCCCTGGGCTGAATAAAGGAAGCTGCCAAGTGCCATGACATTAGATTGATTCCCAATAAGGCAGGACAGACCTTGGAGTAAGGTAATTAGCCAGTCTGGAGAGAAGACAGCAAAGCCCCCACATACTAACCAAGACCTCCCCACTAAAGCTCCACATGACATTAGCCTCGAGTGTAAGCAGATAAACTTCGTATTAGTACATGATACATGAATCTCAAAAAATCAAAGAGCTTTGATTCAGTATTATTATGAGAAAAAAATTCAAGATCCACTTTCATCATGGATGAAGTGGGTCTATTAGTGTGAGGACTAAGGAAAGGGTTCAGGAATAAACAAGGAGCTAAGTGTGTAAAACAAAGACACACTGTTCCAGAAAAAAAAGTAAATGAAATGAGTAGCACTAAAGCACACCTTTTTCACATGATTAAGTTTCAAGTAAAGACATTTAGTGAGAAAAATACTTGTCACCCAACAAACTCTGGCAAAAATGAACTACTAAATGCTCAAAACATCGGTTTAACATAGGAATTTGTGATATAAATGGTGGGGCCGCATTAGTGCCATTTAAATATAAAGGGAAGTAAACAATCATGAGACAGAAGATTATAGAAAACAGAGCATTTAAATGCAAAATTATCATTAAATAGGTTGGGAAAGCATTGGCAGTGGAATGGAAATTCCCCAACTCTCTTATTAGGAATTGATTTATCAATTTATGTAGAAAGGGATGACTGAAATCAGACTACTAAGCTTTAAGATCACCACAGAAGAAAGTATTCCTATATCAACATAACACAAGCAACAACCACAATGACAAAATATAAAATGCAAAATAATGATTCATAGAAAAGTGCAGAACAAAATAAGCATTATGTTGGGACAATATGAGATCATTACGTTTGTTGTGTCAACGAATACAAATTAAAATGTACCTGTTAATATAATGGCATATATAAAACACATGTGTAAAATAAATGAGAGGGGTTGGGCTCTGTGTTTGGTTCCCAGCACTCACACAGTGGCTCACAGTCATCTGTACCTCTAATTTTAGGGGATATAATTCTGTGGGATAATGTTCTTGTACACTGTAAAGATTTGTCTCTCCCATTGGTTTAATGAAACAATGATTAGTCAGTAGCCAGGCAGAAGAATAGGCGGGGTGACCAGACTAGGAGAAGGCTGGGAAGAAGAAAGGCAGAGACGGAGTCGCCAGGCAGATGCAGAGGAAGATGAGAATGTTGCACTGAGGAAAGGTATCAAGCCACATGGCTAAACATAGAGAATAATTATGGGTTAATTTAAGCATAAGAGCTAGTTATAAACCTGAGCAGTAGGCCAATCAGTTTATAATTAATATAAACCTCTGTGTGTTTATTTGGGACTGAACGGTTACAAGACCCAGAGGGACACAGGAAAACTACTGTGTACAATTGGTGCTCACCATTGGGCATTGATCCACTTAGACCTGATAAAGCTTAAAAAGGATTCTTTTTTTAAATTAAGAAATATTTTTATTCATTTTACATACCAATCACAGATCCCCCTCTTTCCTCTTCCCACCCTGCCAACCTCCCTGCCCCCAACCCATCCTCCATTCCCTCCTATAGGAAGATAAGGCTTCTCATGGGGAGTCAGGAGAGCCTGGTACATTCAGTAGAAGCAGGTCCAAGCCCCTCCCCCTACCTCAAGGCTGTGTGAGGTGTCCCACCATAGGTAGTGGGCTCCAAAAAGCCTTCTCATGCACCAGGGATGGATCCTGATCCAACTGCCAGGGGGCCACTTAAACAGACTAGCTACACAACTGTCTTGCTTATGCAGAGTGCCTAGTCCAGTCCCATGGAGGCTTCACAGGTGTTGGTCTAAATTTCACAAGTTCCCACTAGTTTGGTTTGGTTGTCTCTGTAGATTTCCCCATCATGATCTTGATGCCCCTTGCTCATAGAATCCCTCTTTTATCTCTTTGACTGGCTTACCCCAGTAATCAGATTGGTGAATACCCTAATTGTCATTATAGAGCTTTTCTCCAGTACCTGATGGAAGCAGATGTAGAGATCCACAGCCAAACACTAGGCTGAGCTCCAGAAGTCCTGTCGAAGAGAGAGAAGAGGGATTCTATAAGCAAAGGACATTTAAAAAAAAAGATACTTAATGCACAGAAACAGAGCCACACTGGTCTTCCTGTTCTCTCGGTCTCATGCCAGCAGCAGGACAGAGAAGCATCTTCCAACAGGCTGCTGACTGAAATGATCCAGCCTTACAGACTATTCCAGTCAGGACTTGACCATAATCCTAAATTTTCTTTGGGTCTCCATAAGATTACCAGCATGCCAATCAGCAGGAAGTAGTATGAAAAGCTATGCCAAAAATTCCCAAGATATTGTTTATAAATGTTTGTTTTTATTTAAAGGGGGTTGAATATAAATACAGTCTCTTTCTAAAGAAAAAAGAGGGATATGGTATGAAAATAATAAAAAAATAGATTATTGAATCTACTTTGATCCAAAAACAATTGTTAATCTTAAAATACTTTACATTAATAGGGATTTGATTTATTGATACAAATTTAAGGTCAATTTTATTATACTACATATGTTTCTATTCTTGTTTAAGGTATTATGTTTATGCAACTCATTTAAAATTGCAATGTATAATTAAGAAATATAGAATAATAACTAGTTATCTATGATAATCAAACTTATAGTCATGTTAGTTAAGTTTTTTAGGTATACAAAGATATATTTTAATTAGGTAGATAATCTTCAAACACTACAAAGACCTACAGAATACAGCAGTTAAAATGTTTTAAGAACTTAGACTTTTCTAGACAATGAGACACATCTGCTCCTGGCAGCACCAATTACTTCAACGAGGATGATGGGCATGGAAGAAACTTGCTATGGAGTTTGCTTATAATATAGACAAGCTAGCCATTTGGGCAAGAAGCTTCTCTTGCCTGGACTGCTTGACAACATGCTGTATAAACTGGACAAGCACGACCGATGGGAAGGTGACTACTGAAGTTCACCAAAACAAGGCAGGATGGTCCTTCAGGGTTCCTGCTTCACAGAAGAAACTGCCAGACATTCTACAGAGCACAGAGGAAAGGGACTGATGAACTTTGCCATTAAATAGAACAGTCCTTCAAATTTCCTGCTTCACTGAAAAGTGTGCCAGAGACTTTAAGCCTGTAGACTGAAGATTGGTGCTCCAACGTTACAGAGACCTTTGGGTGACTGTCCAGGTAGTCAGATGTCTCTGTCATTTCTAGAATTTTGGAAGTTGCTTACAATAAACTTCCTGTTTACTTGAATAATATTATACCCTTCTGGGATCTTTGATGGAGTTGAAGACTAGATAGTTATAGGTTTCCCTAGTCATGATAAAAGATAAACTAGGTATAAAACTTTAGACTCACAAAAATAAGATAGATATAGAATATTTTCTTTAATCTTGCCAAATACAAATAGACTAGATATTGTAACTATAATTTTTGCTTGATAACTCTTTTGTTATATGTAATTTTACTATGTTAAAATGAAAATATTCCTTTTTGATTAGACAGAAAAGGAGAAGTGCTGTGGGATGGTCTTTCTGTACACTGTGAATATATGTTGCTACTATTTGTTAATAAAGAAGCTCTTTTGGCCTATGGTAAGGCAGGATAACAGCCAGGCAGGAAATCCAAGAGAAATACAGGATGAAGAAGGGCCAAGTCAGAGCAGATGCCGTCCAGCTGCCCAAGGAACAAGATGCTAGCATACTGGTAACACCACGCCATGTGGAAATATAGATGAATATAAATGGGTTAATATAAGATGTAATACCTAGCTAACAATAAGCCTGAGTCATAGACCAAACAGTTTGTAATTAATATTAAGCCTGTGAATATTTATTTGGGACCTAGAAGCTATGGGACACAGGAAAACTTCCAACTACAATCTGATGCCCTGTTCTGAACTCCAGGGACACCAGACACCAACATGGTACATAGGCATGCATGCAGGCAAAACATCCATACACATAAAAAAATAAAAATAATTAAATAAAATAAATAAAAATAAGAGTCATGTATAGCTCTATATGAAGAAGTCCCACATGAGATGTATAAGAGAGAATTCTAAAATGTTACACATGACTTAAAGTAAAAGAATGAAAAATGATGCAACTAATAGATACTGTGGTGTTTTAAATAAGAATGTCTCCTATAGGTGCATATATGTGAATGCTTGATCCCCAGTTGGTAGAACTCTTTGAGATAAATTGGGAGTTGTGGGCTTGTTGGAGAAGGTGTGTCACTGGGAATTGGCTTAGAGGTTGCCAAACCCCATGGCATTCCTGGTTAGCTCTCTCTTTTTGCTTTGTGCCTGTGGGTCAACTATTAGCTCTCAGCTACTACTCCAGTACCATAGCTACCTGCCTGCTGCCATGCTCCCCACCATTATGGTCATGGACTCCCCCTCTGCGATAGTACCTAATTAAATGCTTTCTTTTATAAGTTGCCTTGTTCTATCACTGTTACAGAAAATAACTAAGCAGATATTAACAAAAATAAAATTGAATTTTGTAATATTAACTTCAGACTAAATTCAAAATAAAAAACAATTGAGGAGAATATTTCTAACATATGCTAAAGGTTGTAATTTAAAAAGTGAAATATACTTACATAAATCTTTAAGGCTAAATAGCATATAAAAATAATAAAAATCAAAAGAGTGAAGCACCTTTATAATAGAAGCTTTCCGAACAGAGTATAATGTTTGGAAGTTTTAAAGAAAAGATGACACACCTCACAACTTCAGGAACAATAATCAGAAGCAAAAGCTTCTCATTATATAAGAAAAGACAAGATTGAAGGCTATATTAGCGAAAAACATCAACAGAAGACAAACTAAGAGGATTTCTTGCTGCTTTTTAAGTATCTTATAGATGGAAACCAACTAAGCAGAGGCAAAATACATGAACAATGAATTTATAAAGAAAACTAAATGAAAACTGGGTGTGGTAGCATGTACTTGTAATTATCGTGCTCAAGGTGCTGAGACTGGAAGACTGCTGCAACTTCAGCCAGCCTGGGCTGCATAGAGAGTATCAGTCCCGACAGAACTGCAGAGAAAGACAGGAAAGAAAGAAGAAAGGGTAGGAGGGAGAGAAGTGGGAGGGAGGGAAGAGAAAGAGGTAGAGTATTACACACAAAGTAATTGCTTAATCTCATTCAGAAGAAAAGCCAATAAGTTACACACACACACACACACACACACACACACACACACACACACACACACACACAGTCTCATAAAACTCTTGCTATTTTATGAATAAAGACACAATTCCTACACAAATGATAAAGGACTGTAAAGTCTCCCTATCTTCAGAGACTTGAAGATGTTCATCAGCAGTTTCAGCATGGATACTCTTTGACCACAATATCATAGATAGAAATCACCCTGTGCACATATGCATAGAAGTTGATTCACTTACTTGCAAAATATTTATTATACATTTATTTAGGTGTCCCACCCCAGACATAACTATAAGCCATTGGTTGGTCAGTCTGAGGCTGTCAATAGTACATGATATGAGGAAAAATTTGATAATCCTTTCTCTATGTGTATATGTGTATGTGGAGGTCAGAGGACAACTTCCAAATGTTGGTTCTCTCCTTCCACCTTTTTAGTCCTGGGTATCAAACTCAGGTCATTAGACTTTGTCCACTGAACCATTCTACTAGCTCCTGAAAGCCCCTTAGAAGTAACTAGTTTAGTAGAAAGGGAAATGACATAATTATGTATGAGTATAATCTTAAAGATAAAATGAAAATGTGCATTTTGTTGTATATTCAATTCTTAATTATTTGGAAGGGAAACACAGAAAGATAAAATGTTGGAAAATGCTATAGGCTGGTTGACTGGGGGTACCTCTCCCTTCATTTTATTCCATCTGTACTGTTTAAATCATTGAAATGTAACATTTATCAGCTAAGGTTTTCTAAGCATAGTAGTTTGTGGTTTACTTCTCTAAGTGTATTAAATATCAGAATTAATGTTGAAAATTTAATTCATGAGTAGAATGCCTGTGCCAGTATTCACTGGAGCCTATACTCTTATGTTTTGGTGTGAGCTGAAAATTTAGAAATGCTCTCAGCTTCAATATTTCTACAGAGTTGTTGAATATGCAAATTCAGTATTAATGCACATAAGACCACTAAGTTCAAGCTGATCCTTTTTAAGTGTCTCATCTACTCCCCCAAGAGCTGAAATAGTTTCAATATATTTTGTTTTATAAATATTTAACTTACGTTTGCTGAGGTTGAAAAAGGCAATATTCCACAAGGGTCCATTTTCCAAATGTAAGGCATGAATGATTTTTTCCTAGTTACAGTATTTATGAAATACTGAGAATTTAATGCATGTGAAACGCTTGGTAATGGACTATTACAGGCCGAAGCTATTCTTCTTCAGGCCTCTAGGGTAAAATTCAAAGAGTAGAAGCCAGAGCAAATGAATATTCTGAGTTGCTTGTGCTATAGAAACCTTAATCTTTACAAGAGTGTTATTTGCTCAAATCAGACTAAAAGATTTTCTTTTTGAAAAATCATTCATTTTCTCTCAAATAATTCAGGCTTCGAGAGAAATCCTTCCAGATCCCAACTTCTACTGTTGTGTTATGTAGCATAGTGAGGATTTGCTGTAAGTCTGGCTTCACTCGGTTTATTTTATGCCTAATGTGCTATCAGGGTTGTAGTTACTTGACATAATTTGCATAAATCATTTTCACTGATTAAAAATTATTGTCTTGGGAATTATGAATGAACTGGCATGAGTCATTCAGACCTTAATATAGAAGAGCTTTGTTCTATTTTCAACCACAGTGAAAACTCAGTAAGCTGGGTTCCTTTCATTTGTTTATTTGCATTTACTCAAGTGCTAATGATTATTCTGTGGCTTTAAGCAGGGGAGTGTTTTAGGTATGTCTTTAAGCTTAGCCCAGTCACCAAAGGAACTGACAGATGTCCCATCTGTAATTGAAATGTCCTCTCAAGCTTGACAGAGTTCTAGTGACTCCACTAGCATGTATGAGGAGATGGTGGAATGCCTTTGTCATTTGGGAATTCGGCAGGCTGGAGCTTAGTATTCGTTTGGCCCCTCTGAATTTCATCTGCTCATCCATGCTTAGAAAAGTGATAGAAAAAATAAGCCCATGTTCTTGCTCTTGCAGAAGCAATCGCGGGTTTTATGAGGAAAACAATGAACATGTCACCCCAGATTTGGCAGCAGGAAAGAGCAGGGAGTATATAAATTGTCTTTTGGGTGCCAACTGTTATGCAGCAGAATTGTTTATATTAGTAAAATTCTCTGGTTGTAAGTTATGTAAATTGTATTTTTTTTCCTAGACAGTGTTTTATGATGGAAAGGGGGGCTAGGGAATGTGTACTAAATCTGAAATGGTCTCATGCTTAAATACCGCAATGTGGTAGACAGTTAATCTTCCAAACAGATAGCAAACGCAGGCAACTGCTTTATTACTATCAACATATGTCTCTCTCACTATCCTGGCTGCTACCTTGAGATGAGCTTGCAAGCTATCTCTGCTGTGGAAAAAAAAATCACATGGATTTGCCCAGCATTGTTGAGCATTAAAACTTACCCCTGAAGCAACAATACTGTCTGTCAGGACCGAGCAGGACAGGACTTGGAACACTGACTGTGCAGCTGTGTCAGGATATGGCCATAAATCAGAGACTGGGGAAGTACCCAAGGAGATTAACATTGGTGCAGGGCAACTATCCTGAGTTCCCTGATAAGCACATGCACATCTCTTGACCTAGTTGCCACTTACCTCTTAGTTTCCAGGGATTTTCTTCTGAGAAATGTGACACAGCTTGTAAATAAAACACTTGTCTATTAAAAAACAAAAAACAAAAACACCCTCCCCAAGAAAAACACCAAAATGTTCCATGCCAGGTATTTCCATTGACATATTAATTGCAATAATTTATTTTTTTTACTTAGCAACTGGACAGAGGGCGGAGGGGGGGCTTACTCAACAAAATAAATGCTGGAATGAGCATGGCCCACAAACCCGTATGCATTAACTACACACAATTATATATTATATATAAATAACAGAAACTGAATTTTACTCATACGCACATATATATACCTAGAAATATAATTTGCCTCGGGTTATCCCAAACAGCCCAGGGTTTTTTGCGATTTTCCTGACCCATTTTTCTTCTCTGTAGAATCTCTGTTATGCTACCCATATTCTATTCTACCATAACAACTTATCCGAGCATCAGTTAAGAGAGAATGACCCTGATTCTTCAGTGGGAAAGACTATGGGGAACTGTAGCTAAATGTTTTCCTATGTCCCACCCAACCCGCAGATGCTCAGATCCAAGTAAACACACAGAGGCTTATATTAATTAAAACTGATTGACCATTAGCTCAGGACTACCACTGACTAGCTCTTACACTTAAATTTAGCCCATTTCTGTTATACTATATGTCACGACATATTGTGGCTTTACCTGTGTGCCATTACATGCTGCTCCCTGGATGGCAGGCTAGCATCTCCTGACTCAGCCTTTTTCTTCCCAGAATTCTCCTTGTCTGTTTATCCCACCTATTCTTCCTGCCTGGCTACTGGCCAATCAGTGTTTTATTAAACCAGTGTACAAAAGCATTACTCCATGGCATTTCCCCTTTTCTGTTTAATTAAAAAGGAAAGTTTTAACTTTAACATAGTAAAATTATATATAACAAAACAGTTATCAAGCAGGAATTACAATTACAGGGAACAAAGATGTGCAGATATTTGAGTCTTCAAAATATCATTCCCATCAAAATATTCAAAAATTTCTTTTGCTTGTTCCTAGCTCTCCAAGGTTCAACATAATGTCACAATACATAGACCAGAAATGGAAATTGGCTAGGAGACAGCAAGCATATTTCCTGGATAATGTAGTGTTTTATCTAGGAGGACTTGATATACTTTGGGGAGGCTCATTAATTTTATGAGATCATTAGTTTACTTATTATTCAATAAATTTTACTCCTCTGCACTAATACCTATAGTAAAATATTTTCTATGACCATGATGTTCTCTACTCAGAAGTTATACTAGTTGGAGATGGCTAGAACATGGACGGGTTGAGGCAGAAAGGAAATAGATGAGGTCAAAGTACGTGAGGCAAGTTGCCTCTGAACTGAAGAGTAACACAGTTCCCTTTGGGGGCTTGATTTAGAGGCATTGCAATACAACATACTTATCCAAATCTGATGCAGGTTTCAACTGCCCTCATTAATCAAAAGTTAATTGTGAAAGCCCATACTAACAGTAATTGGCTGCCAGGATCATATTTTGTGAACTAGGTTTTAGACAAAGTACCCATCATTCTCACCAAATTTGGAGCCATATAAGTCAAAAACTTCTTATCAATCTTTACCAATCCAGATTTTATTTTCATTCATACATACAAACAGCCATGTATTACATAATGATCTTTAGTTAGTCATGTTCCATATATGTTGATCATCTCATAAGATTATAATTAAGCTGAAAAAGTCCAAACATCTAGTAATATTAACATAAATTCTTTATGTTTAAATGGGCACATAACCATTACATCACAATTTTTTGCAATATTCACTACATTAACCTGTATGTGCCTGCATCCTAGAAGTAGCAATTTGTATCATATAGTCTAGGTGTGTAGTACTCCAAACCATCTACATGGTACTGTAGTATATTCACACACTGACAAAATTTCCTAGTCATGTTTTACTTTGGCCATACCTATGATGGTTTGAATGAGAATGATCCCTATAGACCCATTTGTTTGAATACTTGGTTCCCAGTTGGTGGAATTCTTTAGGAAGGATTAGGAGGTGTGGTCTTATTGGAGGATTATGTCATTGAGGTTGAGCTTGAGGTATCCATATCCCAAACCATTCGGTGTCTCTGTCTTTTTTTGGTTCATCTTTGGTTTCATCTTAAGATGAGAGCTCTCAACTACTCTTCTAGCACCATGTCTGACTGCCTGCTATGCTCACCATAATGATGGTCATAAACTCTGCCCCTCTGAAACTGTAAGGAACAAAACAAAACAACTATAGCACAACTTTTCCTGCAGTCATGGTTTCTAACCAAGGCAATAGAAAAGTAATTACGCTAATAGTTAAGTGATAAACAACTTTATTTGCATGTATATTTGTGTGTATAAGATGATATCCTGGTGAATGTATAAATAGAATTATGGTCTTTGATATCCCCATCAGTATTTACTCACAACTTACCTTCTCTCTTGCTCTTAATTTGAGGCTGAAAATAAGGGAGAGCTATTCCTGGTTTTCAGATTCTGAATGGTCTCAGAATATGTATACATTCTTTTTCAACATGTATGTGAATCACATTTGCTTAATGCCTGAAAAAATAATTTGGTAGCTGCATTATTTTTCCCTTCTTTGTGCTTCTTTAGAATAAACCCACTTTTTGTTATTTTCTCTCTCCCTTTCAATGCCCTTAAGAATGAGTTTCTTGAATCACAGGTCTGATATTTGCATTTCCATTTCTCAACAAACAATGTTAGGTCTACTTTGAGTGAGAAATTAACACTTCACAATATAGCACTCAAGTGCTATTCTACTCTTCCCCTGAGTTTCTTGCTTTCCTTGTGTGTCATCTCTTCTAGGCAAATTAACCTTAACATATGCTGCCCAAGTCTTATGACTTCTTCATCCTGTTTGCCCTCCCTTGGATCCTGTATGTTTTACCTGAAACACATCTTTCCCTGTGAATGCTTGCTCATCATCAAAGGCATCTTTTATTTTCTGGCAGCATACTGGATGCTTTAAACTGAGTATAGACTATTATCAATAGCAATCAATAGTCAGCCAGATATACTTCTGTAGTGTGTGCTGATCGTAAAGTCCAATGTAGCCCTTCTGGCATCTACTACAACTTCTTTAATAAAATGTAATAAATGTAGCACAAATCAGTACAAAATTAATATTAAGCTGAAAAAATATATTACTATCCCTTTCTCTCGCTCCCCTTTAACTTCTTCCATCTTTTAAAATTTAATTTCTAAAATTTAATGCTGTTTGCTTTTTTTCAAGTGAGATTCAGAAATTATCACTCATTTGTTCAATAATTACCTAACAATTTAGGAGGGGAAAATGTGTTCATGTATAGGCATTAAAAGTTTTAAGTATAAGATGACTATGACTTTCATAGGATTTTAACTATGTAGTTCTGTTCTGCTTTTCAAGGCTACAGATAGATTGTAAAGGCCACATGACTTGTGTCATTCCAGCCATTGCTCATTTAAGAGTATAGGTAGCCCCAATACATGGAGTTTTCTATCATTTTGTTCTGAATATTGGTATGTGTTAATTTCTCCATTTATAGTGTGTGAATTTAGGTGAATCATATCTTTTATCCATAATAAATAGATCACCAACTCAAAAATCTTCTACGGTATAAGCATTGTGATGAGTGTATGGACATAGCTGTTATACAATTAGTATGAAAACACAATAGCAAACAGAATTTAGTAGAAATGTAGAATGTGATCATTTGTACTGGACCCATGTGATAATTTCATTCATCACCACAAAAAAGTTTAAAATAGTATAGTGTTAATTGGTTTTAATATAATTTAATGCTTTTTACCCCTTATCCAATCATAATAAATGTGTTACAATGTGACATGGAGCATTTGAAGCTACCTAGTGGCATTCAAAAAAGACACAATGATCTTTTTGTTGAACCAATTAAGTTTTTCTGTAAAGTAAAGTAGTACTTTGTTAGCCGGGCGGTGGTGGCACACACCTTTAATCCCAGCACTTAGGAGGCAGAGGCAGGCAGATCTTTGTGAGTTCGAGGCCAGCCTGGTCTACAGAGCGAGATCCAGGAAAGGCGCAAAGCTACACAGAGAAACTCTGTCTTAAAAAACCAAAAAAAAAAAAAAAAAAGTACTTTGCTCATCAAAATTAATGCATTTTTGTTGAAAAGAAAGGGGGAATTACCAAAATTACAGAGACATAATTCAACTTTCACTCCTTTTATTTAAGAAAAAAAATAATCATGTAAATGTCACACTATGACTAAGATGGCTATAAAACCAGCCACATGTTTAATGACAAATTTTATGTTCAGAGAGGAAGCATAATGAACTGTGCCATCATTATGAACTGAACCAAATGGAGACCCCTGGATCCTGTGTATATTGTGGGAAGGCAATTATATCCTAGAACAGATTGGCAGGTATGTTAATGTAGCATAGAGCAACATTTTATCGTGTGCGTATGTGTATCAGGGAGAGGGACACAATTATTATTTATCCTACTTGATACTGGTGATCCAAATTCTGAGAACAGAGAATATTTTATATTCAGTGGATGGTTATTTGGGATTTTGAGACACAGCCTGGGAAGATACCTTGGGGTGAGGACTGACAGAGCCTAGCCATCAGTTCCACAGGGCAACCCAACCCCGCTGTGTTCACAGGCGAAACGTGACAGTCAGCACTTTGCTCCTGATATTAATTTGCTGTTGAAAGAAGTCTCCCAAAACTTACAGCCATGGGTGAAAATGTTTGCAGCTTGCTTACTGAGTTTCTGGGATGAGTTTCTTCTTTTCCAAACTGAAGTTCACCAGATGGTGAATGAAAAGGTCACCACAGGATTCCGTATTTCTGTGAAAAGGCATATTTTCATAGACTAGAAATAAAGACCATTCCTGCTTGATATACGACCTCAGCAATATATTTGGTATTTTGAAGATCCTAAGCACATCACTCTGGGTAGAAATATTTTATTTCAAAGACACCTAAAGATCTGCAGTAAACCTCAAGGATTTTCTACCATTCCTGACAATGACGATCACTTTTTGAATGGACTTCTCTAACTTACTTCACATGAAGAGTAAGGAACGCAGTAAGCCAAAGGGGAAGCTTGAAACATCTTAAAGTAACTAAAACCATGATGTTTAAGTCTGATTAAAATGTTCAAATAGCATAGCAGCTTGACTGTGAGCCCACAAAACATTTTAATATATTTTTTATCTTATGCAGATTTGCATTCAGTATTCTAAATATTCATCTAAAAGAGAGTATCTTCAGCTGTGCCATGTAGTCAATCTCAAATGATGAGAATTAGAACAGCCCCATCATAGATTTCATACATGGATATACTTGGTAATGTATGAAGCGTGCTACACATATGTACTTATCAGCAAGAGAGTAACTGAGCACACAAAATGTGATTTAAAATGACTTACATTCTTCCTCAAATTTGAAGCTTTCAGAATACAGCTTTGATATATATGGCAAATTGCATAAATGATTTTTAATTTGTCTAAGTCAGTAATACCTTCCACATACATATTTTGTACACTTTATTTATACTTTCCATTGAGAAATTTACTTTTATTTTTCCATTTTTTCTCAGGAAAAGTTAAATGCTTTGATACTAAAGAACAAAATGTTTCTCACAATCTTGCCGATACTTGTAATATTTGCACCACCGAAATCGATGCCCTGGGTTCCGATCCTTACTTATTTTGGTATTAAAAATGAGAATGAAGACCTAGTGTTTTTGTTCTGCTTTCTTTTAATTCATGCCTTCTCGGGTATAGAGACAATAAATAAATAAAATTAGTTACTTACCAATGAAGTAACACAAAGCAAAGTGATTGGATGTCCTGTTTACAGGAAAGGAGAGTATCTCTAAAGCAGCACAGTTAAAGCAGGGTGTGAATGGCTAGCCTCTTCTGTCTTCTATATTGTGTTGACTTATTCATGTTGTAATAAAAGAAATTAACTGCATAAAAGTTCTTTGTGGCTTGTTTTCTTTTTATTTGTTTTCTTACTCGTGCATCTCTTTTCTTCATCCATCATTTGTATAATAAAGTTTACCTATATTCTCGAATTTTCTTTAATGAAAAATAAGTTTCTACGTAAGAAGAGAGGAAGGGAAAGACATTTATCCTTTATTTTGACAGTGTGGAAGACCATGATGAGGTGTACTGAGACACCATTTATTAATTCATCTTTGAGAAGACAGGCGAAGAGAGAGCATCATCTG
>CABHPR010148970.1:0-40210 GCA_902168415.1 Peromyscus melanophrys | reverse complement strand
TTTTTTTTTTTTTAATTTTTAAGGGCATCTGCTATTAGACTGAGCCCACCAGAATAATCCAGAATGATCTCCCTGTTTCAAGCGCCTTAACTTAAGCACATCTGCAAATCACTTTTTTCCTAAGTAACACATTCCCAGGTTTCAGAAAGTGAAATAAGTATTACTGAAGTCATTACCCTGCCTGCTATAGTCTGCCCTCTGGTCCCTAAAGATTCCTAAATTGTTCCCCTGGGAATAACATTAGCAAATCAGATTTCCAAAGTCCTAGGCCACTACAGTATCAACTGAAATTCTAACACTGACTCTAAATTTTATCCAATAAACATCCCTACATTTCATCATCAAAATAACCATAGCAAGGAATGCAAAGTCAGAATAAGGTTGTGGTCTGAACTATCTAGGGTACCACCATGTAGAACTAAAGAAACAAGAAATACATAGGTAGGAAAAGATGGAGAATGCCATGAAAATTCTTTCCGGCCAGAACAAAACTTTTGACAGAAAAATAAATTGACTTAACCTGTTGTCCTTACTTGAACTCAACATTGATATTTAACTGCTATTCCGGAATAGGACAATAGGAAGGGAAACCGGTTGGTATGTAAAACAAATGAAAAAATTTAATTTAAAAAAAAAGAAGAAGAAAAAAGAAGGAAAAAAAAAAGAAAACTCAAATGCCACTCTTGTTGCTGATCTACCAAGGATAATTGAAAGGTGTTCTGGCTATTTTTTTAATGGGCACATGAAGAGCTCCTTTCCCCAACATGACTAATTACTAAATAAGGCTTTAGTCAAGGACAACGTTCTCCACATTGGGAGTCAGAGTGCTAAGACAAGAATATCTCCTTTTCTTTTTCTCTTATTCTTCCTAGGATTTATTTCTGCCCATTTATAGTTTCCAATATGACAATGAGAAGTGGAAGGTAGTGTAGACGCTGCTACCTGCTGCTAACAGGATCTCGAGAATTTGATTTAAAGGTATCCTAGGTTCAATCCTGTCGGAACCTGCCTTGAGAAATTGCTGCCTTTGTTTTCATGATCACTGTAGCCATAACGAGATCAATAAACCTTTAGAAGACTCAGTGAGCCAGAGCACATTCTATCTCCCTTGTTACTCTGGAATGCTGAAGCATTGCAGAGGTGTGACCAATGTACATCAGACTGAAATATATATTAATCTGTTATGTCATGTGACATATAAATATGCATATGGAATATTATTTCTTCTTTAGTATATACTGCATTAAAGTTACCACACAATCATATCTAGACAAACTTGGTTTGTAGCATGATAGATTTTTCCCTCTGTGAAACAGAATAGATAGAAAAGAATATACCTCAGCACTCCCTGTGATCTGGATGACCTTATTTGTCAAAAAGTACTTGTAACTGTTAGAGTTACTAATACTGAAACACCTGGTCTCTCCCTTTGGAAGAAGAGGGATTCAGACAGCTCCCTCCAGGGATGTGCAAAGCCTTTCTTCCCAACTTACCTGATTCTAAGAGGTTTCCTCCTTTATCCTTAGAGACTCCATTAACCAACTACTATGAAGTGTCTGAGAAAGTGCGTTTTTCTGTGATAGGCAGCAAGCTTTATGGATGCAAAGAAATCGCTACAGCTATTTGCTGAGGGTCATTACTGCTTTCAGCCCCAGGCTAGCTACACTGAAAAGCTCTGTAAGGCAATCCATGAATGTGTCTGGCAGAAATAAGACTAACCCTTAATCCTGACATTCTCTGCCAGCTTTCAGAAGCTGTGTGTTTTCAATACCTTTCCTTCGTCCTTTCAAATTAACCTCTCCTTTCCTGGTAGATTTGATTGCTTCATTAGTTACAAATAAAAATTATATTTCTGGAGCCCAACAAGAAATTTAAGACTGGACAATAACTATAAATAAATACAAATTAAAATATTTTCATCCAGAGCATTTCAAGTCTGCCTAAGTTACTAGACCTTAAATAACAGAAAAGGAGTATTATTACATTGTGCAGGTATTAGATATAATTCTAGTAAAGGCAATAAAAGCAGTATTGCCACGTGTTGTAGCATAAGGTGCTGCACTGCAGAAAATTCACTCCGATTTTCTGAAAACTCTGTCAAAAGAAGTCGAGTTTAGTTGAGGTTACTTGCTGTAATATGAGTTCTAATAGACCAACAGGTTCAACCTGAATTCCAAAGCATTTTCCGGCCTCTGTTATTTTTCCCATTGATGCCTTCATCATTTTGAGCTTCCAAACTAAGAGTTGTTCTAAAGACAGATGCTGCTGGGAGGAACAGGCAATTGCTTAATGGATGTGTTTTTAAGTCTAACAGATTGTCGATCTTCCTCTGGTAACTGATCAGCTTTCATTTCCACTTCACTAAGTGTCTCTGTAGCAGAGCACAGACAATGCTGTGATGTTCCTTGTGAGTTCCTCCTAGTTGGTGCGGATTCTGTCTCCCTTCAATGAGCCTTCATTCCATGGTGCATTTCCCTTAGCAAAATTTGTTGGCAGATCTGCTCATCTTGCTGCATGTGACTTATTGTGAAACAGTGCAGCTAAAAGGAAATAATAATAATAGTACTACAGACACAAAATATTAGTGCAGAAGGAAACCGTGAGCCTTAAAACCCAGCATATAATTTATTCACACACGTGTATACAGATTTCAAGCCGAAAAAAAAAAAAGAGGCCAACAAATAATTATTATCAAGTTAAGCCAACAGCCAGCAATTTTTTAAGTGTATAGACATGTGATTCATTGGGTATATATGAGTATGTATCCATGTTTGCATGTGTGTACAGGTACATAGGCATGTTCGTGTGCATGCCTGTTCAGGCCTGGATTGATGTAGGTTGTCATTTTCAATAGCTCTCAATTTTATATTTTGACACATGGTCTTTCACTTGAACCCAAAGCTCAAGTATTTTGAGTAATCTAGCTACACAGCTTGTTGTGGGATGTGCTGCCTCCGTCTTCCATGTGCAGTGTTATAGGGGGGTAGTATGCTTTTATTAAACATTGCTTCTTCTGTGGACCAAGCCCTGAACTGACCCATCTGCCAGGACCAAGCCCGCAGCGTTTACACTGAGTGTCCTAACACAAAAGAATCACGTTTCTACTGTTAAAAATTTGTGACGAGCTAGGAGATTCATATGTCTTGAAAGTTATTCACCCTAAAAATTCAGATTATCATTCAAAATGAACTTTAGAATATAGACACGTTACTAATTTCTTTCAAAAGATTAGTCAATGAGGAGAGGGGAGTATATTATATAAAGTGTGATGATGTGAGTGTATATGAAAGTACTTTAAATAAACTTATTGTTTGCTACAAAATTAATAGTATTTTTTAACCATTAGATAATGAACAATTTCCCTTTTGTCACCTAATGAAGATCCTTCTGTCTCCTCCTTCAAGCCTAGATACTCTAATGGAGGCAAATGATTAACATTAGATGTAAAGGTCCCTAAAGGAAGCATTAGTTCAACCTTTTGATGATACGTTGATATTTGACTCTGATATTGGGTTTTCATTAAGCTCAACTGTATTTCATTGAAGCCTCTTTTCAGGTCTTTATTAGAATTGCATCAGGCCATATATGAAGAGGGTAATGGTGCCTAAGCTGAGTATAGTCAGCATCCAAGTAAGGAAGTTCACTGTCTGCATCTATTGCAGCAGTTCTCAACCTATGGGTTGTGACCCCCACAGGGGTCGCATATCAGATATCCTGCATATCAGATATCTACCTTATGATTCATAAGAGTAGCAGAATTACAGTTATGAAGTAGCGATAAAATAATTTTGTGGTTGGAGGGGGGTCATGGCAACATGAGGAACTGTATTAAAGGGTCACAGTATTAGGAAGTTTGAGAACCACTGCTCTCCTGCCATCAGAACCGTTATTTCACTTTTGAAAATTAACTTCATAGTGTCTTATGGAGGAGCCAGAATATAATGCAGGAGCCAATCTCTCTAATGCTATGCTGTGATGCTTTGGAGGTTGGTGGGGATTGCTTAGTAATGTAGCAGTAGGGGACACAAAAGTGGGATGTCAGTTCCAGTGTTAAATTGCTAGAATGATTGCAAATGTCTGAATATATATATATATATATATATATATATATATAATTGACATGTTTTTTACTTCAGCTTGATATAGAGTCATGAAGAGTTTGTCCTGTGTTGACCTCCCAATGTAATGGAATCTGCCACAGGAGGTAGAAGCATGAGTGCTCTGCTCAACAATTATCGGCCTTAATGTCACATATATTGACCATATCAAGTGTGTCACCAGACACATGTGAAGACATCTGTGATTGTGTCCCCTTTCGGTGTACCACAATCACTTATTTGTTCAATGGTAGAATAACCTGCGCAAGGATTCTTTGCCTTGCACTGAATTTTACCAAGTTCTGCATTGTGCAGATGGATCTTTGAAGCCATTAATTTCTTGATGGTTTGACGGTGTCTCTTTAAAAGACCATTTCAGAAATGGTCATAACATTGACTTGCATGCATGTGGGCAATATGTACTTTTCTGTACTTTAATGAGAGCAGTCTCTTAATATCAAAACACTGCCTGCTTACAGTCTAACCTAAGAGACTGCATGAGTTATATGCACCAGTTCACGTTATTTTTAGTTGGAAAAGAAGCTATGCAGTGATTGTATACTTTCTAGTACTCTTAGTAGTGAAGGGAACTGAACCCAACGCCTCAGACAAGCAAGGTTAGTGCTCCACCCTGGGTTCTATCCCCAGACAAATGAGGTGTTTTTTGTTTTTGTTTTTGTTTTTTTTTGTTTTGTTTTGTTTTTTTTAAAGTCATAGGAAATAAATGGTAGTGTTAGTATTTGAAATGGAGTTTCCTGCTTTATGTTGCTTGTTATTCTGGAAGCTTCTCTGGAGAGTCACTGTAAATTTTGTAGGAAAAAAACTTTAAATTGCTTTATTGGAATGTCACACAAAATTTATTAGCCACGATTGGTATATTCCCTGAGTATTGGTTTGGTTTTGAAAGATTTTTCGCTGTCTTCAAAATATTATGGGTGTGTGTCCTTTTTTGATAATTTCATGCACATGTTTAATGAGTTCTAACTACTGTCATCCTCCCTCCCCTCATTCCTTAATTATCTCCTCCTATAAATCCTTTTCCATTTGCTTGTTTATTTGCTTTGTGAGCTACTGAATTTAACCAGGGCTGTCCATACATATGTCCATGGTTGCATAAATAACCATTCAAAGCTGGGTGGGGGTGGTGCACACTTTTAATCCCAACACTCGGGAGGCAGAGGCAGGCGGATCTTTATGAGTTTGAGGCCAGCCTGGTCTACAGAGCGAGATCCAGGAAAGGCGCAAAGCTACACAGAGAAACGTGTCTCAAAAAACCAAAAAAAAAAAAAAAAAGTAACCATTCAATATTGGCGAGCTCACCAATGTTCATACAACTTAGAGATTATTCCCTCCCTTGGTTCCTTGGTATCTATCAATGGTTAATTTCCTTGGGGAGGAGAATGGCCTCATGAGCTCTCCCATTTCTGTGACTGACTACTGACTAATCCCAGACTTGTGGATGTCCAGTGTAGGGTCAAATTGAAGAGCTGGAGTTACAGGTGTTGTGAATCAACTGATTAGGATGCTGCGAACCAAACACATGTCCATGGCAAGGGAAGTACCTATTCCTAATGATTCAGCTATATCCAAACCTACTGAGTACATTTAATTTGTCTTACAGATGTTATTAGAGAAAAGGACGACCCTTAACAAAAATATGTATACAATATATGAAAAAAGAAAAGATTCTTGGTTTGTAGGATCTATTTCTCAGAAATGATCCATTTCCTTCCTGTACAGGGAACTGTAGCATCTAAGTTTGTGACAAAAGTATTGTTAATCTTCCACAACTCTATCCTAACATACTATGTGTCTCAATTTGTTCTCAAAACATCCTGGGCTCCATAGAATACTCTATGTATCATAATTTACTAACATGTAAACCAGTGAAGTTTCCCAGAAATTGGTGCTTTAATTGGGTGAAAAATAAGATTGAAAAAAGGGAATCCCAAAGAATCTGAATACAGGGACATTCTCAATAAAGCCAGTTTCATGTGGGGAATGCAGTTACATTCTGAATTTATATGGAATTCAAAGAGCTCTTTCTACCTGCCTTCTCCATAGAGAGTTGTTATTCACCCATAGGTGGGGCACATATTAAATGTGCTCCTGTAAAAAGGTCAGCACATAGATTTACAGTAGAAGATGAGAATCGGTTTGGAATCCGTTGTCAATACAGGCTTCCTTGGGGGAGGTAGGGAGCAATCTGCACATGACAAAGGATTGACAAAAGGAAACAGGGTTGGGAACAGGGAACAGCAACTAAAACTAAACACAGGACCTTAGGACTCATGTTTCTGGTACTTGTAGGGAAATGAGGAGCATGTTTTAGTTAGAGTGAAGAACTTGTTTAGTTGAAGGAGATGCAGGGCCAGCAAGGCCTGCCCTTCGGGATGGGCTGCTTAAACTTAATCCTATATACAATACTTGTAAGCTTTTGGAACACATAATTTCGAATCACCTGAGAGTAATGTTTTTTTAAATGAAGACCATATGTCAAACAGAATATGTATAGAACACCTCTAGATATCTGTGTACATCTCTGCGTAAATGGCAACATTTTTTATGATAAATAGAGTACTTATTTAAAATATTTGGAATAATGAAAGTGTATGAGAGTGAAAAAACACATATACAACACAAGTTTTGGGTAAACTAAACAGTCTATTGAAAAGGCTGCAAAGTCAGATATCGACTGGGTCACATAAAATGGTGAGATCTGGTCTCAAGGTGTTCCAATAGCCACGAATAAGAGAGAACATCAGGAGAAAGGACTCACTGGATGCTTCATCTGGAAAAGGTGCAATGTCAAGAGATTTCCTCCATCCATGGAGACGAAATTTCACATCCCAGTGACTACAAGAGAATGATGGCTTTGGGGCGGAAGATCTTGTTATGGGGTTATTAGATTTCTTGCTTACATGATCATAACTTTACTACATAATCTAATTATATTGCTAGTGAAAATTATCTTCTAATACGTTTAATTACCCATACCTATTCTTACATGTCCATATCATAGTCAAATTCCTTGTAAGCCATTTACTCTTCTCTAAACAATATAAAATAAATAGATGAACTTGAATATATTCATCAATACATCATATCATAATGGAAATCAGAGTACTGGGTTAGAGATAATTCTTCATCCTGTTATACATAAACACTTAGCACTGTGGTTTCCAACAGTCTATAAATATTTACTAAAAGGAAAATCCTCCTCAGTGTTCCTGGTCCAGCTAAGAAATGCATCATTCAGCCTTCTAAATCGGTCATCTTTTGATTTGGCCTTTCACTGACCTTAATTTCTCTGTGGAAGGTTCTTGTGGAAATGGTTTATGTCATGTTTGCTCAAGAAAGGAGACAAGTGAGGGAAAAATATTTGTAATAAAGGTTTGGTAAGGATATAACTGACATTAAAATGACCTATCCACTTCAGATACTTCATTACTGGCCACAAAGCCTAGAACAATATTAAAAAATAATAAGAAATTTGGTAAGGTGGAAAAGAAATAAAAAGGTAAAGACTCAATTTATTATTTTATTACTTATATTTAACTAAAAGACAAAATCATCTGTGTGCAAGGAAGTATTTTATAGAAAAATTAATTTTTTTAAAACTCAAGAACAAAAACATTTAAGCAAAGCTTTGTAAAGAGCTCAAATATTATTAGTCCTTCTTACCTTTAAAGTCTATACTTTTTGTCTAAATATTCTTTAGATTTTTTTTTTTGGAAAGTCTTTCAACTTGCTCAATAAACATGCCCTACATGTTGCCTTAGTGCTTCCTATGAGTTTTCCATTTTTACCCTGTAATATTTGATGGAATATATCAAGATGCAATGAGGCATACAATCTATTCATATAACCAATATATATTGTAAAATATGTGATCATGAGAAAGACAACGATTTATATGTGAGAGAATTCACTGAATCCATGTAAGAAGTGTTCAAAAAACCAGGATTAAAAATCTCCAGTCTGCCTCCTTTCATCCCCATCTTGCTCTGCATACAACATATATTGTAATCCTAATAGCCATGATGATTCAGACACTCTGTCGTTAATTTCAGAATTCTGAATACAGATGGAAAGTGGTATATTTTACCAAGGGTCCTGAAAAATATATGGAAGAAAAGATAGGAAGATAGATATACATTTACCTATCAATATCTGTCATTTATCTGTATCTATCTACACTTTGTCTGTATTTATGCATATATTTATATATATGAGAGAGAGAGATGCAATGAGGGAAGAGAAGGGAAGGGAGGGGAGAGGAGGGAAGGGAAGGGGAGGGGAGGGGAGAAGATAGGAGAGGTAGGAGAGGCAACAGAGCTACAGCTCACTATGCAATGTAAGGGATAAGTATATTGAACTGGGAAGGCATTTAACAGAGTTGGGTTTCCACATTACTTTGAACTTTGGCACTTCAGGTTTGTCTGTGCTAGAGCTACCTGGAGATAGAAGGTCAGGAATAGTAAAAATTGAGCCTTACTCATCTCCAAGTCCCTCACCTGAAAACAGCTTAAAGTAGAGATTTGATATTGAAGTATGAGTACAACAGAGGTCAAAATTTATGAACTAATAATTCAATCTGCTGATAGAGAAGTGAACATAACCCAGGTGGTGGAAATATTCAAGGTATGAGTGTTAATATTCAAGATGATTTTCATTAAGAGGAATGGAATCCCTGGGAGCTGAGATACAGGACCCTGGTGAAATTAAAGTGGTCCTGGTTCCATGCAGGAAGCTGGTACGGGACAACATGTACCTGGAAAGCAGGTTATGAGATGCCAGAGGGATGATAACACATTTCAGTCTGTTTTATATCCTCAGAGCTTGGGATGTAGCAGTGGCTGTCAAAATGTTTGAAAGGATAAGTAATAAGGTAAAGACAGAAGCTAAATCACATAGACCAGGTCCACATGTAAATGGTTTCAATAAAAGGTATATGAGACATATTCATGATTTGTATTCATACAGGTACAATACGACTTGGAAACCAGGCTTGGTGGCTGGAATTAGCAGCACATATGTCAGAAAGTGCTGAAATTTGAGAAGTCATCTTGACTGCTGTAGTAGTCACTGTGAGTAAGGACTGGCCTAAGTTGCAAACAAATGGCATATATATATATATATATCATATATATTATATATATCTATATATATCTATATATATCTATATCTATATCTATATATCACACAGAGGGAGATATCATAGTCTGGGTCTTTAACTCTAACTCATTCTTATTTTGTCCATGTGTCTGTGAATGAAGGATAGCCCAAAGAAGAATTGGTTAGAAATTACTCTATCAGTGTAAATTATTAGGATATCATTCTTATTTCATCCCTGTGTTTATAAGTCAAAGATAGCCATAAGAATTTGTTAGACATTACTCTGTGTAAGTTGCTAAGAAATATTTTTTTCTTGTCAAAATTAAATTTCTGAAAAAGAAAAATCGCCTTTTATTTGTTTTTATAGAGTCTCTCCTATGATAGGAAGTCTTCTCCAGTGATTTATTTTGAGCAACAAAATATCTGGATAAGATCCATTAGGGGAGTTATTAACACTCAGTATTTCTTTCTCTTTGTGTCCAGTCTCAGCATCCTCTTGGAACGGATTGACTGTAAATGTAGTGTCTCAGAACCACCCACACTTACAGGATGAGAATTTTCATTTGAACAAGATTCATAGCGGATTTCCTCACATATCAAACTTTAAGAAGTGATAGCCCATCAATCAGTTTTAGGCTGAGTATATTTAGAGGATTTCAGATTTAATCAAATAGGAGGTGAAGACATTTAAGACGTTGTTACGTTTTGATCATAAATGTCCACCAAACCTCAATGCTCAAGTTTAAGCTGCTGGCAGTGATTTGGAATGGAGGGATCTGTAACAAGTGGGGCCGCTAGGTGTTCCCTTGAATGGGAAAGTAGAATATCCCTTTGATGGTGTCGTTTTTTTTTTTTTTATTGATGTTATTTTAAGATAGAGTCTTTCTATGTAGCTCTGGCTGTCCTAGAACTACATATTCTATGTTGGCCTTGTACTTGCAACGATCTGCCTGCCTCTGCCTGCCAAGTGCTGGGATGAAAGGCATGGACCACTATGCTTGGATTTTTTTTAAAAAGTGGAATCTTGTGTTCTCTTTTAGTCTACACTTCTGAGCATGACATTCAGATCATGGAATGCTCAAAGGGTCAGGTCCAAACCAGATGAGGTGAGACTTCTGAAACCATACCCAAAATGGACCTTTCTCTCCTTGTAGCTGTCAGTTATTTTTCGTAGTGATGGCATGATAACATAGAGATTGAGTTACTTTTCCATCTTAGAGCATGGCTCAGTTAGTACAAAACTTGGTTTTGGTTTTTCAAGTGTGAAACAATGTGTATGGTTTTTCTCAAATCTGGTGTGTAGACAAGTGTATAAGGCTGAAGACCCGAGCATATAAATAAATGTACACACTTGTTCAGTAGAGGAGAAATGTTAACAAGTGGAAAAGCTGTCACCAGGTGGGGATGTGGAGACTACAATGCAATCCCAAGGGGTTACTAACAGAACAATGCCAAAATCAAGCGACTGAAGAATACTCCGTTACAAATGGGTTTGTTTTATTTCAATCTAGTCCATTCTCACTGCCAGAAGACACCCTCTCCTCAGCCCAACCATAGTTTAGAGCCTACATCTATGCCAACCAGAGAATTTCAGCTTTTCTTGCCATCTACAACTCTCCAGAAATGAGAATGCCAAATTATTTTAGAAATAGAACAACTCAGTCAGAGTATACTAGATGTACCTAGATGCCCCTCAACCAAATAATGGATAAGAAAAATGTGATACATTTATACAGTGGAGTATTACTCAGCTGAAAATTAACAATGACCTCATGAAATTGGCAGGCCAATGGATGGAACTAGAAAAAAATCATTCTGAGTGAGGTAACCCAGACCCAGAGACAAAGCTGGTATGTACTCACTCATAAGTGGATATTAGGTGTAAAGTTTAGAATAATCAACCTACAATCTACAGCCCCAGAGAGGCCCGATAACAAGGAGGGCTCAAAGAGGGATGCATGGATTTCCCTGGGAAGGGGAAAGAGATGATCTCCTGAGTAAACTGGGGGCAGGGTGGTGGGGATGGAGGGATGAGAATTTGAGGGAGCAGGTTGTACAGGCTGGATGCAGGAGGCAAATTGGAGGTGGGTTCAGAGAGGGAGAGTAAGGAAGGACACATCTTCATGGGGGAGGACATTTCAGGGTTAGGGAGAAACCTGGTACCAGGGAAACCCCACAAATCCACAAGGATGATCCCAGCTAAGACTCTTTGCAATAGTGGAGAGGGTACCTGAACTGGCCATCTACTGTAATCAGATTGGAGACTACCCTAATTGTCATCAGAGATACTCTATCCAGTAACTGATGGAAGCAGATGCAGAGATCCACAGTCAAACACTGGACTGAGTTCTGGAAGTCTTGCTGAAGAAAGGGAGGAGGGATTTTGTATTAGTCAGGGGGGTCATAACAGGGAAACTACAGAGACAGCTGACCTGAGCTCCTGGGAGCTCTTGGACTTTGGACCAACACTTAGGAAGCTTACATGGGACCTACCTAGGCCCTTTGCATGTGTGTGACAGTTGTGTAGCTTGGTCTTTTTGTAAGGCCCCTAGCAGTGAGATCAGGACCTGTCCCTGGCACTTAGCTGACTTTTCAGAACTGCACCCCATGCTGGATTACCTAGCCCAGCCTTGACACAAGGGGAGGAGATAGGTCCTGCCTCAACTTAATCTGACATGCTTTGTTGAAGCCCATGGGGAGCCTGCTCCTGTCTGAATGGAGATGGAGGAGTAGTATATGGGAAGGGAGGATAAATGGGGAAGGGAGCAGGGTGGAGGGAACCAGAGAAGAAGATGGGGAAAACTGTGGTCAATGTGTAAAATAAATGAAAAAAAAATGTTATTTAAAGAAAAAAAAACCAAGAATTCCTATGTATAAAATTTATAAATATAACACTTAGAAAATATATCAAAGAGTACCTACTTAAGTGTTTTATAATGTTAATAAGATAGTATTTCAACATCTGTGACAATGAAGGTAAACAGAGAGATTTAAAGGTTAAAACTGCCAGTCATGTGACCACTAATTTTATGTTTAAACTTGAGTGAACCATATACATTTGTTATTAAATTATTCTGTTATTTCTGGGAGTGTGTTTGCGGATATAGTCAACATTTGAATTGATACAGTGAATGAAGCAGATTGTCTCACCCTCTAATATTAATGACCTGAATAGAGTAGAAAATCTGGTCAGTCAGATTGGGAGAAGAAATTCTCACCTGTGTGCCTGCAATCTAGTATATAGTTTGTGTGTGTGTGTATGTGTGTGTATGTGTGTGTATTGTGTGTATGTGTGTGTTCGCATGTGTGTGTGTTTTCTCAATGCCTTTAGATTAAAAACCAAAACACTACTCTCATGGACTTTTAGTGATGAGTTTGCATATATGTTTGTGTATACATACTAACAATTGCAGAATAATTGTATGCAAGACATTTTGTTGGCTCTTTGTATCTTCAGAATCGAATACATTTTAATTAGCTGGGCATCTCATTAAAATTTATAAACTAAAATAATATTACTCTCCTGGCGCATGAAGAAATCTATAGTATAACTTATTTTAGCAGAAGCATGTACTTGACTCATTCTTTCCACATGGTTGTGCCATTTAAGCATGTGTTGATATTTAACAAAACAAAATGAATGCAATATACACTTCCAGTTACTGGTGCAACTATTTTTTGGGAATTTGTATTGTTTGGAGGGTAAAGTGGCACTCTGGGAGGCCCCCTGACATATGTGAGTTAACAAAGAGATCGCTGAGTAATTTAAACCATTTGTTTTTCGGTCTTTGTCTTCACCTCTCCTCTGAACCAAGAAACAACATAACTGACACACAATTAGCCATCTCTTACAGGCTCTTCCGAGCTCCTCGTCCTACTGAAATTTACAGTGACCTGGATGACTTATAAACACACCTGTCAGCAGGGCATCAGCTGCACCAGGAATTCTGCCAATACAGAAATGTTCACAGAATTCATGGTGTCACCGTGACTGGCACTTAGAGAACAGACATTTCCGTCTGTCAATGAACATCAATTCCAATCCAGTATCCTGTCACTAATTCCAGTGCAATGTTTAAGAACTGTACAAAATAACGAGCACCGTGTGATTGTCTGGAAAAATAAGATGAGTAGCAGGCTATGATACTTATCTAATGCCTTTTAGGAAATGATGGATGCTGCACAAACTGCATGCAAATACATCGAGAAATAGGATTTAACAATACTCTAAGGCTATGGTAATAATTGGAGGGCCCATCAGAGCCCATCAGCCAGGGAGCCTTTAAGACATGCGGGATTTAATAACTCAGCTATATTTTCCTGCAAAGAAGTGTGCCAAAAATACGTTCCTATCCAAAACTGTGATCTTATTATAAACTAAATTAAGTGATGTCTTCAGATATTTCCTTCTTCCACCTATGCTTGACTATGAAAAGCTATATCAAAGAAAAAATATTCCAGCTTTTTTTTTTTTTGAGAGTTAAAACATACTACCTAAGGACCAGGAAGATTTAAAAAAATGAATATTAAAATAAAGAAAACCTGATAAATATACCTAATGATAATTTAATGTTTAACTTCTATTGCAGTTTTTCTATAACAAAAGGTAGACAGATTGTTCAAGATGAAAGGGAATGTCTGAATATACGTTGCAGAAAAGTGATATTTCTTTCTTACCAGATTCATGTCTTATTGAGAAACACAGAGACACTAAAAACACATTTAGAGTTTGAAAAATGATATGAAGTAAAAAGTCCTTATCGATATGTCTTAATTAACATACTGCTCATTGGCTCTATTAATCAGTATTCTGCAGAGAAACAGAAGCAGTAGGATGTGTTTCTATATATAGAGATTTAGTCTAAGTAATTTTCTCAGACAATTACGGAGGTTCAGAAAACCTTAGTCAGCAATATACAGTGATTAAATATGTAAAAACATATTTGAATTATTTAAGTATTCTAAAAAGAAACAAAGTATAAATATATATGAATATTCATATATACCCATATAGGTGTGGATTAATCATTATAATCATATGTAGTAATTATTCCTTATCACTTTCCTAAATAATAACTAATAATACTAAATGTAATACACAGTGTTTTTTGTTAATATGGTATTTGAAGTTATTTCATATACCATGCCAAATTATTATTAGGTATTTTCTTTACTCATTTAGAGTGTTTTTGGTCTTTTGAAGGATAATTACATGTTTCTACTTAATTAAAATTAATCATAAACTTCATTTTAAAGGTATATGGAAAATTCAGTTCTTGATAATATTGATATCATGATATTAATATTTCATACAAATGTATTTGCCTATATAACTCTTTTCTTATTCTAATTGTGGATTTGGAGAACTGTAACATTTTATGTATGTTACAAAATAAAGTATAGAGATACAGAATATTAAAGTGGATACATTTTGTAAAGGAAACATTAAATAATAGAATATTAAAATAATAGCTTTTTTAAATGATATATTGAAAGTAAGTTGCTTATATTCTGACAAAGGAATCCAATGTGCCCTGAAAAATTAAAGGATATAAGAAAAATACTGATATTTAATGTTAAGCTTAAAACAGTAAAGGGGAGGTTGTAGATACCTATTTTAAATACTAGCCATCTAATTCTTACATGCAACCAAAGTTAGTATTAGTAGCCTTCATCCCAGTTTTAGAATTTAGTCCTAACTTTATTGGAATTTAAGTGGTATGTTCATCATAAATCAACTCTGAGTTCTGATCCAATCTCTCAAAGAGTTTTTCAAACACTGCTGTTACTACACTTTGCTTGGTTACATTTTTGTTGATCAGAGTTAGCTTTAAGTGATTTCTGTTTGGCTTGCAAACTTTAGATCTATCTTAAAATATCAGACACTCACAATCACTGTAGGCAGCATTCCACTACAGCACTCTCTGTCTTTGGTAGATGATTGTGATTCCAAGGTTATATTAGAAGGTCACTTCCTAACTCTGGTGAATGTACAACTTCTAATACACATTAAACACACTTTTATTACTATATGAAGACAACTAATTTGAAAATGCACCATAAATTAGAGTTAGTTTAAAAAAAACTGCTGTATTACTGTGAGTTTGCATCTTAAAAGTCAGCGGTTAACTCTCCTAAATTGGAGTTGTTGCTGAGATTTAATCTGGGTTGTGTTTATTTTTACTGTTGTGCATTTGTTTTGAAATGGAAGCTTGATTGTGTAGCAGAGCATGTAAGATTTCAAGGCACATGCTTTACCTTACACAGGAGAAATCATGTTGGCCCTTAACAACATTATGAGTAATTAAAACATTTTTAAATCTAATGGTGAAAAAGGACTTTACAGGGTTTAGCTATTTCAAAACTACTTTATAAGCAAGCTTTAATATATATGTAGATATATTTGTAAATATATATGTATGTTTGCTTTACAAAATTGTGCTGTGCTTGAATTATAATTTCCAAGTATGATGAACATGTTTACAGAAGGAGATCAAATGAACCCACTTAAATAAAACTGTGATTATTCCTTAACGTGAAATATATGCATTTTCATAGGCAATGGACAGTCATCTAGGGAAGGAAAACAACTTCACAATGGAACAAAATGGGCAAAGAAGGCATAAGCATGGCAGCTATGAATAGCAATGAAATGGAAGGCGTGCCCTTGCTGGATTGCATAAATGCCACCACAGATTGCTACCATCCTTTGAAACACAGCTCTATATAATCTACTAAGAATCAACACATACTGATATAGCAGTGCTTAAAAGGAAGCTTAAAGCTGCTTTTATGACTCTCACATGCCAAACCAGCATCAGCAAAGCCAAAAACTGAGCCAGAGGACAAAGACTGGAGCAATTGAGAACTTGCTGCTGAGACAGATAGATATCAGCTCTGTAATTTTCCAGCTTTGAGTCTTAGGCTGTCTACACTAAGACCCAATGCTCATGTAAGGACACATGAGATCTTTCATAGAGTTGTAATAATCACAAATGGGTTAAAATATTTAAAGATTGCTGTGGGATGTCTTTCTGTATGCTGTGAATATGTGTGGCTCTCATTGGATAATAAATAAAGCTGTTTGGCCTATGGCAAGAAAGCATACATCCAAGCAGGAAATCCAAGCAGGGATGCAGAAAGAAGGTTGGAGTTGGGAGAGATGCCAGGCCACCACCAAAGGAGCAACAAGATGCCAGCAGACCAGTAATGTCATGGCCATGTGGGAACATATAGATTAATAGGAATGGGTTAATTTAAGATGAAAGAGCTATCTAGCAAGAAGCTGAAGCCATAGGCCGTACAGTTTGTAATTAATATAAACCTCGGAGTGATTATTTCATAAGCATCTGTGGGACAACAGGGCCAGCTGGGACCAGAGAAATTTCTAGCTACAAAAGACATTTAGGAATAGTGGACTACACAATTAGTGTCTATGCTTGTTAATTATTAAAAAAATAAAATATATATTGAACCAGGCATGAGCATAAATTCATGGAGGCATGAGGTGGTCGAATCTTTGTAAGTTTGAGACCAGCCTGGTCTACACAGTGAGTTCCAGGTCAGCTAGACCTAAGCAGTGAGGCCCTGTCTCAAAGAAAAATAAATTGTTTAATACTGGTAGTGTTGTCAGAGAACTTGTAATTTCTACTTTAAGGTTGTCCTTCACCACATTGCTCAAAAACCACATCATTTCTCCTTTCTGTCCAATGACTACTTTATTTAACTCATATACATTCTTGTATGCATCTCTCTTAGCATTCTTGATTTCTTTACAAACTTCTCATATTTCTTTACTTAGATTTCTGTACCATAGAAGAAAAACTTTTTCTTGGGTATTCGCCTACTGCATCTAAAAGACATCCAGAAAAGGTCCCCTCCCCTTTATTCTTCCTATAGTATTTACTGTATTGCTGAGATTGAAGTTAGTCAGGATGTTTCAGAGGGAAAGTTGAGTCTTAAACCCTAATCTTTCAGGGCTGAAGAGATGTCTCATCTGGTAAAAATCAACGGTTGCTCCTGCAGTGGACCCACATTTGTTTTCTGGAACGCATATTGAGGCTCACAACCATTCATAACTCGAGTTCCAGGGGATCCAATACCCTCTTCTGAGACCTCCATGGGAATCAGGCACACATGTAGTACACAGACACATGAGCAAGCAAAATACCCATATACATAATAAAATACAATAAATCTGAAAAATGTCCTTTCTTAGGAGTACTTTAATTTAAATCTTTAAGATATTATAACAGCCTCTACTTGGGTAAGAAGATACGTGGAGATACCAGCAATGCTTGACACAATAATACCTTTTAATTTAATTTATTTTTAACTAAACTTATTTCCACTGTGATATCACAATGGCTATTATCTGAAATCAATCTGACTATATAGTAGGATTGTTTGTCTTGCTTGTATATAAATGTAAATTGACCTCCATGGGCCATCCTTCTCTTTCTACCTTCTCTTCCTAAACTTTGAATTCAATCATTGTTTGTGCACTACTGTTATTTTATTGAGTTGCGGATTATTTGCATTTTACCAGGTGTCTTAATTTTTAATCTTCCCTACTATTTTAAACTTTACTTGGAAGTGAGCTAATGCAATATATCAGCAAGTTCACTTATTTTGAATTCTCAATACCAATTTTCCATCATTTAATATAACCAGGATATACAGCTCAATACTGTTATAACATCTGTCAATTACAATAATTAAATACTGCCTACATCATGAGATTGTTATAAGAAATGGATTTCTGGCATGTAACAATTACCAGAAATCTATTAAGAAAGGCAAAAAGCATAAGGTATATTGACCCCTTACTAGATTGGAGGCTTTATGCTGCCTACTTTATTTTAAACTCATGAATAAATCAAATGTTATCAAAGTTATTATTATAAAATTATAATGTGAAAAAGTCTTACAAGTTCTGTAAATGGTTATAAAACACATATCTTAATGGTTTAAGGACTATATCTCCAAATGCAAAAAATGTTGGTGAGAAGATAAGGTGATATGTTCAATGAATTTTATACTAATTTTACATCAATGCTATCTTTTTGTATTTACATTAGCTTCTTCTACAAGTTTTGATTACAGGTGCAGGAGAAAATCTTTCAGAAAGCTTTGAGTATCCTGTCTTCCAAGTTCTGCTCAGGCTTCATTTCTCCACTTGCTCTGTGGTCACCTATGAACAATTCCATACATGCTTTACCAATGCACAAGTACACACATGCTTTATCAATGCACAGGCCTCCACATGCTTTATCAATGCACAAGTACATACATGCTTTACCAATGCACAAGTACACACATACTTTATCAATTCACCAGTATATACATGCTTTATCAATGCACGGGTCTACACATTCTTTGCCAATTGATTCCCACTGATAATGTTGTCTACTCTTTTATAATCTTCAAAAAATGTTAGAGTATTAACACAAGTAAGAAGTTTTAGAATACTTATATCAGGACTCATTAATTTTAATTGCTTTATAAAAGAAAATATAAACTATGTATAAATAACAACTAGAATTAGAATAATATCCAGTAATGAGGAAGAACCAACTATTTGTAGATAAAAATTCATGCATGATCCAAGATGCATTAGGTGACATGGTCAGAGTCTTACTCATACTATCTACTGAATGCTATGTTTGTTCTGGAGTATGTGGGAAATGACACAAGTAAATGAGTCAGAAGTTCTCAGGGCCTGCCATAGATGAAAGGTCTTGATTATAGAAGTATAAAGGGAGGGGTGGGGGAGGTGATTCAGAGGGTAAAATGATTGTCTCACGAGGAAGAGGACCTGAGCTCAGATCCCTAGGACACACACACAAAATACCGACAAGGTAAGTGAGAAACATCTGCAATCTCAACAGGACTAACACAAGACGGGAGGCAGAGACAGAAGAATCCACTAAATTCCAAGGGACAGCTCTGGACAAGACACTCTGCCTGAGACAAAAGAGAAGGCAAGGGACATCTTCTGAGGTTGTTTTCAGACCCACACAGACACTGTGGAACACTCACACCTACATTCACAGGCATGTACACATAGACACACACACACACACACACACACACACACACACACACACACACTCAAAAAAATAAAGGAAGTTTTTGCCCATGGCCTAACATAATAATTACTTTTTAACTTGATCAAGATAATGCTTAAATTACTGTATGAATTGAACATCCATAATTTTGTACAAAATACAAGGATTTTTCTATATGTAAGTCAGGACTCTGGACCAGAGTTTGATGCTTTTAATTTCAGCAAGGTTTAAACTCCCATTGTATGTAAGTTATATTGCTGAAAGTTTTACAACAGTGGCCCTCCCAGTCTTAAAATTTTGTGTCATTCCTTAAAACAGAGTTGCATTATTTTAATTATTTACTATTTAATATTGAAAATAAAAGCTGTGACACACACAGTGGTTCTGTTGTGAATTGAAGCTTTTGAGAGGTTGAAATTACGAACAGTACTTTTGCAGCCTTGTTGCTATTCAGATGTGAGTATATTTCTAATGGCTTGACTATCAACTCTCACAATATGAGGAAATCCCTCAACAAGGATGCTGTGCTGTTTACATAGGTCCTTGATTTGAAAGCACTTGTCACAGAATCTGGCGCTGCTTTAGTGCTCAGCACTAATTAAATCTCCAGCCCTCCACCTGTGTCAATGAGAAAAACAAAGGTGTTTGTTTATTCTCTGTATCCCAAGTCACACCCAGTAATTTAAAGGGAATCATTCCTCCCACAGAATATACAGATAGCATGTCTTCTAAGCCCTTTTGTGGGAACAGAAGTGACATCATATTTCAATGAAAAGCATTGCCTTATGAGACACAAGTTCAGACGTGGGTAATTATTGCATTGGAAAAGTTGTAAACAGCCATATTAGAAAGAAAGAGTGCACTTAAAATATTTCTTCTAATAAATGATGGCCATGCTAAAATTTGGTTAACTCTTAACACAGTGGGTTTCATATTTGCATGTGCATAGAAGACTTTGTAGAATGAATTTCTATTTCCATGGCACATTTTTATTTCTCTAATACAGCTTCTACAATATGATTTGAATTAGTAATACAATACCAATAATATGATAAGACTTGAATATCCAAGGATTCTAATGGAGCAGAAAGGATATCATTAAGATTTTTGTAACTGCTCTGTTTTATGGTGCTTCACAAAATAACCACATATATACATATAGTACCTATAGTTTCCGAAGTGCCTTTTATATGAAAAGAAATTGGCCTCCTACACCACTGACCAATTAACTCTGTAAATAAATCATTTTAATGCCTGTTAGTGTTTCCTACATTTAGTTGAGGAGTGTAAGTGCTTTTAAACTAACTTCCCAGAGATGGGGAATAACAGTTTCTCAGAGAGTGACTTGCTTATGTAAACGGGCTTCATTCCCCAGCCCAAGAATAGAGCAAAGATGTTTGGTCAGATCACTAAAAACTGTCTCTGAAGAAATCTAACCCCACATGTCATGCATGTGACATCCAAAATTACTCCCTTCTTGTGAGAAACCACAAAGTGAGAAAGGAAACTTTGATGGGTACTAGTACAAACAATGACGTGTGATTCACCTGGCTCCACTGCCTGGGGGCCTCCCAAACAGTTCAAGCTAATCAGCTGTCTCACTTATCCAGAGGGCCTGATCCAGTTCCATGAGGGCTCCTCAGCCTTTGGTTCACAGTTCATGTGCTTCCACAAGTTTGGTTTTTTGTCCCTGCACTTTTTCCAATCATGGTCTCAATATCTCTCCCTCATACAATCCCTCTTCTCTCTTGCCGATTGGACTCCTGGAGCTCCACCTGGGCCTCAGCCGTGGATCTCTGCATTAGCTTCCATCAAACATTGCATGAGAGTTTTATCATGACAGCCAGGGTGTTCAGCTATCTGATCACCAGAGTAGGTCAGCTCAGGCACTCTCTCGACCATTGCCAGTAGTCTACAGTGGAGGTATCTTTGTGGATTTCTGGAAACCTCTCTAGCACTCTGCTTCTTCCTATTCCCATGGAGTCTTCATTCATCATGGTATCTCCCTCCCTGTTCTCCTACTCTGTTCCTGATCCAGCTGGGACCTTCCTCTCCCCTAAGCTCTTTTTCCCCAGACCCTTGACCTCCATTAACCCCTCCATCCCCAGTTTGCTCATGTAGATCTCATCCATTTCTTTGTCGTTGGGTGATCCCTGTGTGTTTCTTAGGGTCCTCTTTACTAGGTAGCCTCCCTGGAATTGTGAGTTGCAGTCTGGTTATCCTTTGTTTTACATCTAGTATCCACTTATGAGTGAGTACATACCATGTTTGTCCTTCTGAGTCTGGGTTACCTCACTCAGGATGATATTTTCTAGTTCCATCCATTTGCCTGCAAATTTCATGCTGTCATTGATTTTCTCTGCTGAGTAGCACTCCTTTGTGTATATGTACCACATTTTGTTTATCCATTCTTCAGATGAAGGGCATCTAGGTTGTTTCCAGGTTCTGGCTATTACAAATAATGCTGCTATGAACATAGTTGAGCATGTGTCTGTGGTGGTATTGTGTTCCCCAAAATATTGTGCACCCTAATAAACTTATCTGGGATCAGAGACAGAACAGTCACAATATTAAACATGAGGATAGGCAGTGGTAGCACACGCTTATTAATCCTAGCATTCCAGAGGCAGAAATCCATGTGTTCAAGGATACAGCCAAGCATGGTGACTCACGCCTTTAATCCCAGGAAGTGGTGGTAGAAAGCAGAAAGGTATATAAGGTGTGAGGAGCAGAAACTAGCAGCATTTGGCTGGTTAAGCTTTCAGGCTGTGAGTAGCAGTTCAGTTGAGATTCATTCTGGATGAGGACTTAGAGGTTCCAGTCTGAGGAAACAGGATCAACTGAGGAACTGGCAAGGTGAGGTAGCTGTGGCTTGTTCTGTTTCTCTGATCTTCCAGCATTCACCCCAATAACTGGCTCCAGATTTGATTTTATTAATAATAACTTTTAAGATTCCTGCTACATGTGTCCTTGTGGTATGATTGAGCATTCCTTGGGTATATGCCCAAGAGTGGTATAGCTGGGTCTTGAGGGAGGTTGATTCCCAATTTTCTAAGAAAACGCCATATTGATTTCCAAAGTGGCTGTACAAGTTTGCATTCCTACCAATAGTGGAGGAGTGTTCCCCTTGCTCCACATCCTCTCCAACATAAGCTGTCTTCAGTGTTTTTGATCTTAGACATTTTGATGGGTGTAAGATGGTATCTCAGATTTGTTTAAAAAAAAAAGCAAAAAACCAAAACAAAAAAAAAGAAAAGAAAAGAAAGAAAAGGAAACCAGGCAGTGGTGGCACATGCCTTTAATCCCAGCACTCGGGAGGCAGAGCAGGAGGATCTCTGTGAGTTTGAGGCCAGCCTGGTCTACAGAGCAAGATCCAGGATAGGCTCCAAAGCTACACAAGGAAACCCTGTCTTGAAAAATACAAAAAAAAATTTAAAAAATGGAAAGAAAGAATGAAAAGAAAAAGAAAGAAAGAAATAAAAGGAAGTGACTGGTCAGTTTATTTCACTCCAAAATAGTGCTTTGAACTCTCTCAGAAACATTTGGATTTAGCTGCTTCATTTCCATTCCAGGAAGATACTGAAACACCTATCTTTTAGAGGAGAATGAGGGGATCTGGGAGGATGGAGGGATGGGGGAGAATGGTGGGGTTGGAGGATGGAGGGATGGAGAAGGGAAGGATGGGGAGGATGGAGGGATGGGGGAGGATGAAGGAGGATGGATGAGTTTACCCTTGTGCAAAAGATACAAATTTATTAAAGAACAAAAGACAAAAAAAAGAATAATCCCAAGATGAAACTTGAATAGGAATACTTACTAGATTAGTAACAAGAAAAAAATTTTACAAATGACACTTTTAAACAGAGGATAAATTGGTTCTAGTTAACTATGATGTTATATATAGGTGAAGACTGGTGACGATTTGGATAATAGACATTAATAAATTATTCACACTACAGCACAATGACATCTGAAAGTGCAATTATGAGGCAAGGAAATGGAATGTAAGTGCTAAAGCACAACTGAGAAAGGCTGGAAGTTTAGCCCAGTGGTCCCCACCACCAAAACCACCCATAACACTAAAAAAGGGGGGAAATTGAAAATTTTACAGGAGCCAGAAATGGTAGTTAAAAAAAAGTTTAATGAAGGCATGTTCACAATAATAATGCTAAATTATTTTAAAAAAAAAACCGAAGAAAACGTATACTCCTTCATATTGGATACTCAGTTGAAATGTAAATCACTAGAACAAAGAATGCTCTTAAATTTGATCTGGAGAAAAGGAAAGACATTACTGTAGTAGTTAAACAGCTCTGGTGTTTTCATTCATGTATTCAAAAACAATTGAAAATTCTGAAAAGAAAATTGTACTCATTTAATAAGTACCAATTATTACTACATACAATTTGAAAGCATAGTCAGAAAAACAAACAAACACAGTGCATATATTTGAAGAAGGATCATATAGAATATGATTTTTATAAAGAAGAAAGCAAATAAGGTTAATGTATGTGGAATAAAACTGTATTACCATTAAGCATCTATGTTAAATGAGCGATTATTATTGAGATTGAGTTAAATTGGTTAATGCTTATGAGCTGTACAAGGGGATTGGCATTTGGTTTAGAACTTCGAGTTTCTAGTATTAGTTGAAAATCAGACATGAAATGTAACTTTGAATGTTCATAATTCAACTGCTATTGACACCAGATTATAAACATTTCTACAGTAGGAACCAATCAAAACAAAGAGAAAAAGAAGTGTAGAGAAATGAATAAAACCCAAGAACAGTTTATGCAAAGAAGAATTCCTCTGGAAAGTCTCAGAGCCAGCACGTTTTGTAAACTAAGCTTTCCAACATGCAACACAGCATTTTAGTCTATGGCAATTAGAATGCAAAATACAAAATCTGAGAAGCTTGTTTTATAACGTATATCATTTGTCACTGAGCATGTGTGATAAAAGACATGAGATTATTTAATTAGAGTGCATCCAGGTAGTTTAAATTCTCATTTGGAAATAGTCATGGAGTGTAACATGTTGATTTGGGCTGGAATAGCATATACTGCCTAACAGCATTCTTCTTGGTTGAATAGACACTAGTAGTATACACTATCATTTTCTTGAATTTAAGGATTAAGTTTGGCAGGTAATTTTTTCTTATAACAATGCACTATCTTGGATACAAGAGCAACACAAACAATACTAAGTAAAGTACTGAGAATATTTATTGTCTTGGATGTGGTGTGTGGAGAGAATTGTCTTATCTAGGTAATGGAGCATTTTTCAAAACGGTTGGTTAGCTGGAGATACAATGAATTATCTCTCTAAGATTGGCACATTGGAGATGATAGCCTTTAGACTGAGAGTGGAGGCTGACCCAAACCTGCTTCATAATTACTAAGAATCTGCAGGTGGCTTGTCACCTTGGAGTTGAATTCTAGGAGGAACAACATTTATGTGGAGTTTTTCAACCCAGATATAGAAATAGATTGATTATAGTATTTGACATTCCATTTTCAAGTATGACATGCGCTATTTTGTTAGAGCTTTTTTGTTGAATTCCTGATGTTGTCTTAGTCAGTACTAGAATATATTTCACTGCAGCCACAGCCTAAGTTATTTAACATGGCTGCATAATAACCACCAGGGGAAAATGACTACATGTTACTATATGATAGCTTGGGGACAGGTAGAAGCCACAGGGCAGGGAATCCTAAGTCATATTACAGGGCCAGGCTGTGGAGAGAGGAAACAGCCCCTTAGCACTGACAGAATTATTTCCTAATACTTTAAAGGAGGGCCTAAAATGAGTGCTTAAAAATTCCATTGCAGTCAAATGCTCTGCCACAGAGCTAGAGAGATGGCTCAGAGGTTAAGAGCACTGACTGCTCTTCCAGAGGTCCTGAGTTCAATTCCCAGCAACCACATGGTAGATCACAACCATCCGTAATGAGATCTGGTGCCCTCTTCTGGCCTGCAGTCATACGTGCTGTATACATAATAAATAAATAAATCTTAAAAAAAAAAAGCAGGTGTCCTTTAAAAAATAAAATTACATTGCATGCTTATCTTTTTTCAAATGCCATTTTATTCATTTTATTATTTATTTATTCTTTGGGTTGTTCATTTGTGTATGTGTCTTCACGCATGTGTGTATGTGTATGTGTGTATTTCTGTTCATGCATGTGTGTGTGTGCATGTGAATAAGTGTGTGCACATAGGTGTGCATGAAGTGTTCATGGAAGTCAGTACTTTCTGTCCATCATTTAAGTCCTAGAACTCAGGTTCTCAGGGTTTGCAGGAACTACCTTGACCTGCTGAACTGTTGCTCTGGCCCTGTGCCTATCTTTGCTTTTTTTATGCTAATGTATTTGAAAAATTATTGTATTGGTTTCTTAGCTTAGGACAACAATATCTATCTATCTATCTATCTATCTATCTATCTATCTATCTATCTATCTATCATCTATCATCATCTATCAATCTATCTATCTATCTATCTGTATATATGTGTGAATGTGTGTATATGTATATATATGCATACATGTACATACATATATTTAAACTATACATAGCATGTGTATTTGGGGGATAATAAACGGAAATATCATACAATTTAAATATTTATTTGGAAAGAGCTGGTACATTTTACTCCAACTAGTATTTCATTGTTTCAACTCACATTTATACTGTAGAATATGGTCTCCTAGAAGCAAAGATATATTACTTTTAGCCCATGGTTTAATGATACTTGTAAAGTCAGAGAGACTCAATTCCTCTCTTTAATCCTCTTTCCTCTTGGGATTGCCCAAATAGTAACTTCAAAATATATGCTAGAAACAATACAAACACTTAGAAAGCACGCGGGTGATTCTTCAAATCATTGGTATTGGACCATCTGAAGAACACGTCCTTCATTCCAATTCAATGCAGACCCCGCATTTTCTGTTTATTACTACATTGATACATTATCTTATTTACTTATCGAGTTACTGAAAAAATGGGAGTACAACACATTCTCATGGTAGATGTGACTGCCAGCTTCTGAGAATATACGGGCAATTAAAAAGAGGTCATTCCTTTTATAGAAATTATGATATGAGATCATTGTGGCTGTGTGTTCTATGTTAAAGTCATGCCATAAGACCTATAGTAGAGAAAGTGGTAGCAAGACCTGAGGAGGGGAAATAGGTCTGTGCCAATGTTTTGACTTCACACAGATCTGTATAGTAAACAATTCAATTAAAAATGAACAGGATTATTCTGTAGAGACATTTAGCCCCCCAAAATATTGAATAACTTCAATATAACAAGACTCATATGCTGAAGTAATCAAAATAGTTATTACAGTGTAGTAGCATGCCCACCCCAAAACTCATTCTTTGCTCTTAGTACCTTTCTAAAGCCATCTAGAAGGATCATTTCCTTCTCTTAATGGAGAGTAGTAGAGAGTGAAACAGTTCCCTAGCAATATAGCATTTGGTTCTAGCCTTCACACTGTATGGTAAAAAAGAATTCCTTAGATTCTCCACTCTAGCTGCTTTGCAGTTGTGCTAAACCTAGCTTTTGCTCTGAGGCTAATTAAGGCTTAGTCATAGAGGTCTCTGCCATGTGTACTGAATAGTCCACGGCATTGTTCTTTCCCAACATGTTTTTCTATAAAATGGGAATATTAGTCATGTTTCTTAACGTTAATTTTGTGTGGAGCCATATAGTACATGTGCAGCACTTCACACAGTACCTGATTTTGAATATGCTCTTAGGAAATATGTACTGGTTACCACTGACATTCAAATGATGGTCACTTGGCTTGCCTTGTTAAGCAACCAGTCCTGCTGTACATCAACATTATTGCCATTGGGATTTCGCTGCAAGAAACAAACTTTGTTTCATGTCACTGTTATCGATGCAACTGATATAAATCTACAGTAAATCAATACAGTATCCAGAGTTTAAAGAAAAAATTTTATTTTCTGAAACAGATCTGCTTTGTGGACACTGCCACGGCTAGGGTAAACCATTCTGCATTATTTCTTCAGAAATTTGTGATCATCAATAGCTCATCGGAGAACAGTTAAAATAGACACGAAGCAAGTTGTGGAAAAGGACAAGTAAATAAAGTGGACACATTACGTAATTCAAGCTCATAATATCTAATAAAATAGGCAAGACACCAGTTCTCCCACCGATTCTAAGTAAATTACATGCATTACACTTTTTAATTCATCAGGAATTTGAGTATATGGAATGAAAAAAAAAGACTTCCCAATAATGAAGGAATCTTAAATATCATCATAAGTATGTATTTTTTTTCATGAGAAATGCTCTTGATGTGCAATTCTAACTACATTGAGCTGACTGTATAGATCAGCCTGGCAGTATACTTGGAGAAAGCCGCCTTTTGTCTCCCAAGAGCCAGGATTTCAGCATGCACCACCACCACCCTTGATTAAGATAATACTTTTTTAAAACTGGGATTATATAAACAAGAAAAATAAAGCTTAGACTATTGCTTACAGAGGTGCCAGTGTTATCTCCATCCCCATCCTCCAGAAAAGTAATTGGTTCATGATCACATCAATTAGGAGCCTACATTTGCTATCACACTTCTCCAATCACATAATAATGTCCTAGATTCGCATTTTGAAGACACTACTTAACTACTTTTAACTCTCATGTGAAGAAAGAGGGTATTAAATGTAGGTTTTAGAACTTGATGGTTTCATTTAAGCAAAATAAGCTTAGAAGAAAGCTTTTAATTTGCTAGACAATGTTTTTCTAGAAACTATATTTCTATGTATTATCTGTATCTCTCTATATGTATGTATATAAGTAGAATATATATAAAAAACCCAGCTTTGCTGAAGATATACATATATGTATATGTATATATGTGTGCATATATATATATGAGTGATAACCAAAATAAATCATTTCATTCTCATCTAAAAAATGAGTGACAAAAGAATATAATAGATCAGTTTTAAATTTTGAAGTAACAATGTGTAGAAACAACTTAATCCAAATGTCTTCTTTGAACTAATAATATTAGTCTAGTAGGTTTGCTACCTATAAGCCTTCAACTCTTTATAATAGACTGTATCTATGACTGGTTTGTTATTGAATAATCATCCATGAATATTTCTTTAGTGTTAAATAGCTATAATTTTACAGGAATTTATAAAATATCTATATTTTCTAGTCTTTGTCTCATACTTTTTGTTTTTATAGAAACTATGGCCATAGGCATAATCAGGTGGAAGTTAGACACCTTTCTATTAGATCAGGGTTTTAATTAATCTATTTATGTTTACCAAAGTGGTGGTTTGGAAGAAAATGGCCCCAAAAGGGATTAGCACTAATGGGAGTGTGGCTTTATTGAAATAGGTGTGGCCTTGTTGGAGGAAGTATGTCACTGTGGAGGTGGGCTTTGAGGTCTCATATATGCTCAAACCATGTCCAATAAGTGAGACCACTTCCTGCTGCCTGTGAGTCAAGATGTAAGAACTCTCAGCTCCTTCTCTAATACCATGTCTGACTGCATGCTGCCTTGCTTCCCACCATAATGATAATGGATTAAAACTCTGAACTGTAATTGAGCTAACCCAATTCATATTTTTCTTTGTAAGAGTTGCTCTGGCCATGATGTCACTTCACAGCAACTAAGACAACCAATTTCTGTTTCCTTTTGTTTTCTTTACTTAACTAAAGAGAAAGTAAGTGAGTGGGTTTTTCAAACCCTATGGACTTTGTAAAAATGTAGTCTTATGGGACTCCATAAATTCAATTGGATACATGTTTTAAGAAATAATCTAGATGCAAACTATTACATATAATAAGCATCACCTTTTTTACTATAAATATACTATAGGAAACATCAAGAAATTCTCTAATAAACACACCAATTTTCATATTATTAAGGTTTAAATATGAATCAAAATTAAGTGTTTTGTAAATATTTTAAATGTTTAGTAAGCTTTCCATATGATCCACAGGTAACAAAAGAACAGTGCATACACTTTGGAATTAGCCATTGAACACACAGATGTTTCTGTTAATATTGGCATAAGAATAAAAGGGGGAACATTCAATTCCTGTAACTCCCAGATTCTATATTGGTTTTTGCAATTGTGAGGAAGTCACCCAGAAAATCACAAATGCTACCTAAAAAGCAATATCAGCTTATTTTAAATTGCTGAACTAAGAAGTTTTATAGCCAATACAAGGAAAGGGTGTGCTTTTTATGATGGTACTAGTCACTATATAAGCATCCCAACATATTTATTGATACTAAATAATTCCAATAATGATGCAATGGCTAATTACAGGTAATTTGTTTTGTTTTGTTTTGTTTTGTTTTGTTTTGTTTTTTGGTATTCTGTGGTGGTATAAAAAACTTTAGCAGTCATTTTCATTGCAAAATGTTGGCTAGTTCCATGTATTATTGCTTTAGAATATGTTAAATGCCATTGTACATAAAAGGCTGCATAAATTTAATTTTATTAGTAGTTTCTATAAAGTCTCAAATAGAGTGTTTTTGCAGAATCTTTCCCATTGAGCCTAATGTTTCCAAGTACATTATGAATATTCATTGCTTATCCCTGAAAGTACCTCTGTCTCATTTAGTTTTAGGATGGTGTCACGGAGAAACTTACTTTCAGTAAAATAGTGAACTTAATAAAAATAATTCTGCTATACTTTTCTGTTTGAAACTGTAATGTCACGAATTCTTTTCACCCTGTCATTCAGTTATTAGAAATCACATTTAAATGAACTTCATGGCAAACTTTGGTTTTACTACACATTCTTGTTAATGAACTGTAAAATTAGGCACCGCCTAACATATCCTTAGATTTATTCCTTGAGCTTTCCGTCTCCCATGTAATGCACATGTGCTATTCCTGATCATTCTCCCCTGGTTTAGAATTCAAGTAGGGATTTAGAATTGTCTTGCCTTGTTTTATGCGCTGGTGTGATTTTATACCCAGATCCCCTAACAGAACCGCTGCTAGAAGAGACATTGTCTTTGTACCTCAGTGTCTACCTGTAGCTTATATTTCAGATAACAACATATTTTTTTATTCTCATTACAAAAACATTAATAACTCTATATCATATAGTTATATGCATATACCATGATTTAGGTGACCAAATACCAACTGATGTATATTTAGATATGTTCTATTTTTCAACCTTTTAAATGCTAAAGTGGATTGTCTCATAAATATAGCTCTTAGTTGTATCCTTACAGAAATTTCTTCAAGATGTATGATGTCTGTGTCAGGGCTCTCTCTTTAGAAAGCCTTTCTGAGGAGCATTATACAAATGCATAACCACAGACATAGTACCTAAATTACACAACTAATCACAGTAAACATTCACATTTATCAATCCAAGACTTTGCAGATTACTCAAATTAAATATACTACTGGTATATGAAATTGTGAATGTTGATTGTTTTGGTATTTTAATATCTCACATATCCTATTGATCATTCAGTTTCTAGGACAGTCATCAGCATTGTTCCTCCTTGTTAGAGACAGATTTTCTTGTGGTCTATTACTTGATCCTCACTCCACTCTTGTTGACTACTGAGTGTACCAGCCCGCTAGTCTGCAAATGTCTAAGGAATTCTCTCTCCATTTAGCCTCTGGTAGTAGAAGCACTGTGGTTACAAACCTGTGCTACTACACCTAGCTTTCTCTATTATTAATTTTTTTCATTTATTTTACATATCAACCATAGTTTCCCCTCCCTCCTTTCTGTCTGTTCCCTACCCCTGCCTCCTGTCCATCCTCCCCATCCACTCTTCCTCCATTCAGAAAAGGGCAGGCCTCTCATGAAACTCAAAAAAGCATGTAATATATGTCATATCACGTTGAGGCAGAACCAAGCTCCTCCACCTACATCAAGCCTGGGTGAGGCATCCCTGCATGGGGAACATGTTCCAAAAAGATAGTTCATGTGCCAGGGACAGGTCATGATCCCACTGCTAGGGGCCCCAGAAGCAGACCAAGTTACACAACTGTCAGCCATATGCAGAGGGCCTAGGTCTGTCCCATGCAGACTCCCTAGCTGTCGGTCTGTGAGCTCCCATTAGCTCAGCTTTACATGGTAAAAGGAATGCAAACTCAGGTTCTCATGATCACTTAGTAAACATTTTACTCAATGTGCCATCTCCTATTATGCTCCATTTATTCATGGCACTATATTTAGAAAAATTAATTTTAAAACAATTTTATATGCTAAGTAATAGACTAACTATGCCTCAAAAAATCCTGTTGCTTTATTTGGTCAAACAAACTTAATTTGTTTAATTTAATTAATTGATCTTCTAATAGAAAATAATAAAAAAGCAAATTGAGCTTTAAATCAAATGACTTAGGGAAAAACATCGACTAGAAGGAGATAAGGTGTATAAGTTTATTATTTAGAGATTTAAAACTTAATATGGAAGTCAAGGGGGAGACATACTATTAGCTATTCATAAACATGGACTCAACAAACCACCATATTTAGACACAATTCACAAAGTGATCTTCATAGGAGAACCTAGGTTACATAACTATTTAAAACTCATAGCTATTTAATATAGTATACACTATTTTGACTAATGTGAAAAATAGTACTCGTATAATTCAATACAATAAGATTTATGTCCTGTTTTATATAAAGTTTGACTGGACTTATTAAATATGTGTTCTATCAGTGAGCTGTGATTATAAAATATGAGCAAAGAAACAAGTCATCATCCAAAGGCATGGACTAAAAAGTATATGGAAAGAATGATCCTACAAAGTCTGGCATACCAAGTTGAGGTAGGACCTAGAACTTCCCCCCTGCATCAAGGCTGAGCAAGGTATCCCACCACAGGGAATGGGCTCCAAAAAGTCAGTTCGTGCACTTGGGATAAGTCCTAGTCCCACTGCTAGGGGCCCCACAAACAGATCAAGCCTCACAATGGTCACCCACCATTCAGAAGGCCTAGTGTGGTCCCATACAGGTTCCCCAGCTGCCAGTCCAGAGTCCCTGAGCTCCCACTGGCTCAGGTCAGCTGTCTCTACCCAAAGGAAGCCTTACTTCCTCTGAAGAGTGGGTGAAGGGTGGGATCTGAAGGGGTTAAAGGGACAAGAGAAGGGGAGGGGGGGAGCTGAGGATGATATGTAAAAAAATTAATTAAAAATAATATATATTGTATGAAAAAAATACTTAAACTGCAAAACTTTCATCTCTTTCCCTCAAAGAAAGATGAGGTAGCTGTCTAAACAGTGGTGGCTTCCACTAAGCAAGCATGTTGCACATTTTGATTCCTATCTCCCTCCACAAACATCCCTCCCCAGACATGTGGCGTGCTCTAGTGGAGAAATGGATGAATTGCTAAAATTCTACAAAAGGCAGCGTTAAAGACGAACCTCAAAGTAGAGGTTGTCCCAGACTGGGAAATGTGTGTTTAGTCTGCAGGAGACAGCCTCTGTCTAGCGTGTCCCCTGGGAGAAAGCATAATAAAGGGGAGAGGAGAAAATCTATGCCTGAGTAGTTACTCTGTCACTTGTGGTTCAGATTCTGCCTGCTTTAGATGAAAGACACTTTAAGAGGCAACCAAATTAGGAAGAGAATATAGCGTTGAGAAAACAGGCTAGGTTAAAAGAAGGATTTCCGAGTTTTATTGCCCATTCTACAGGTACACATACTAGGAGATAATTTAAAGACCACATGAAATCCGACAAGACGTTATAGATAATTCTTTCAGAGTTAAGAAGCCCCGGTGCTCAGTAATACAGCTAGCTCATCTCCAGCCTCAGGGTTGGCTAATCCTCCAGTGAGGCTATAACACTGCTGACATCTCAGCTCAGCTGAGAAGAACAGTATACCATCCTTGGACCTAACTAATATGATACTGTGTATTTTTGTTTGTTTGTTTGTTTTGTTTTTCGAAACAGGGTTTCTCTGTGTAGCTTTGCGCCTTTCCTGGAACTTGTTTTGGAGACCAGGCTGGCCTCGAACTCACAGAGATGCGCCTGCCTCTGCCTCCCGAGTGCTGGGATTAAAGGTGTGCGCCACCACCACCTGGCAAAGTTTTTTTTTTTTTTTTTCAAGACAGGGTTTCTCTGTGTAGCTTTGGAGCTTGTCCTGGAACTCACTCTGTACGAACTCACAGAGATCCGCCTGCCTCTGCCTCATGAGTGCTGGGACTAAAGGCGTGAGCCACCACCGCCCAGTATTTTTTTTTTTAAAAAGCAAAATCACCACACTATATTTCACAAGGTACAAAAAATAAATGCAAAATATAATAAATATACGATTGATTCCAATTATATAATGAATCTTTAGACAGGTGATTTAAAACCCAAGCCCCCCCCCCAAATCCAGTGTATATAATACAACTGAGCTTATTTGAATGAGTAATGTCTCCATCAAGATCATGCATTTGAACAGGTGACCCTCAGTTGGTGGTGCTGTTTGGGAAGTTACATAACTATTATGAGGTATGATTTTAATGGAAGTAATATATCATTGAGGGAAGGGTTGAAGATTTATAGCCTTTTCTTTTTCTGCTTCCTGTGTGGATAAAACTGTGATCATCTAACTTCCCACTCCTGTAGCCATGCCACAGCTTCCCCATCCTGACAGCCTTTATCCCTCTGGAACCATAAACCCAAATAAATGTTTTAGTTATGCTGTTTTTTGGTCATCACAGCAACAGAAAAGTAATTCATCCAAAAAAATGAGCATAAGAAGAGCACAGACCTCAGATTTTCTTTTTCTTTTTTCTTTTGTACAGGGATACTTCATTTATTTATTTTTTTAATGCAGGGAATGAACGTTTAGTTTTGTGAATCAACAATTACTGATAAACAAAGGAAACAATGTTCTCACCTGCATGTATTTCATCACTGTTAGAAACAGCCACTAAAGATTTCAATGTGTGATGTTCCCATTTTTTTCATGTTATATATATGTATGAATAGTCATAATTAAATTGTACTTGCTTCTTTTCTGATATCTTTCCTTTGTTGTTTTCCTTGTTTCTGATATTTCTTTTTCTAATCATATTTTTTTTAAAGATTTATTTATTTATTATGTATACAACATGTATCCCTGCAGGCCAGAAGAGGGCATCATTACAGATGGTTGTGAGCCACCATGTGGTTGCTGGGAATTGAACTCAGGTCCTCTGGAAGAGCAGTCAGTGCTCTTAACCTCTGAGCCATCTCTCCAGCCCTCTAATCATATTTTTATTATCCTTCAGAATTTTACATGATATATATTGATAATATTCACTCCCATTCCCCCTCTGAACTCCTCCAAGATCTACCCCTCTCTCTCTCTGTCACCATTTTTTTTTTTTTTTTTTTGGTTTTTCGAGACAGGGTTTCTCTGTGTAGCTTTGCGCCTGTCCTGGATCTCACTTGGTAGCCCAGGCTGGCTTCGAACTCACAGAGATCCGCCTGGCTCTGCCTCCCAAGTGCTGGGATTAAAGGCGTGCGCCACCACCGCCCGGCAACTCTGTCACCATTTTTTGTTCTCTTATTGGTTTGTTTATTTTTGTTAGAAGACTTTCTCTTCAAATAGGTGCGCTGCTCTTCTGTCTCTTGCAGTCTTTCCTCTTCCACTTCCATTATATTCCCTGAGCCTTAGCCTTAGTTATTTCACAGATGTTTCAGTTGGGAAGGAGCACCAAAAAACAGGTTGTTCTTTGCATTTTGACCAGTTGTGGTTTTTTTTTTTTTTTTTTTTGTAACATTCTGTAGGCAGATTTTGCCATCCTACCAGTCTGTTCCCAAATAACCACACAGAGACTTACTATTAATTATAAAAGCTCAGCTGATAGATTAGGCTTGTTTTTCAGCTAGCTTTTACAGCTTAAATTAACCCCTTTCTCTTAATCCATGTGTTGCCCTGCGGCTTGTTTACCTCACATATGTACTTCCCATCCGGCTTGTTCTGAATCTCCTTTCTTCTTCCTAGCATTCTCTCTGCCCCCAAAATCTTGCCTAGCCACATCAGCCAATCTGCTCTTTATTAACCAATGAGAGTAAGACATATTTGTAGTATATGAAAAGATTACTCCACAACATTTCCCCATTTTTGTTTAATTAAAAAGGAAGGTTTTGACTTTAACATAGTAAAATTATATACAACAAAAAGAGTTATCAATTAAGAATTATAGTTACAATAGCTAGTCCATTTGTATTTGGCAAATTTAGAGAAAATATTTTATTATTTATCTTATCTTTGTGAGTCTAAGTTTTTATACCTAATTTACCTTTTATCATAAGTAAGGAAAACTTTAAGTCTAATTATTTAATCTTTAATTCCATCAAAGACCCCAGAAGGGTGTAATGTTACATAATAGCAGGGACATTTGGCTACCTGGACAGTCACCCAATGTTCTTTTGTAATGTTGGGGCATTCAACTTTGGCCTACAAGAATAGTATATCTGACAGACATTTTTGAAAAGCATGGAATTTTAAAGGACTGTTCTACCTTGTTTTGGCAAAGTTTGGCAGTCACTTGTCTTTGTGTCCTGCTTTCCCAGTTTGGACAGTATACTGTCAGCAATTGAGGCAAAGGCAGTTTTTTATTTTGTCCAAATGGCTAGCAAACTAGCATTTGGAAAGCAAACTTCATACAGAGTTTCTCAATGCCCATAATCTTCTTTTGCAGACCTGTCTCATTGTCATGAAAAGCCTTAGGTTATTAAATATATTAAATGTCATATTCTGTAGGTCTTTGAAATATTTGAAGACCATCTATCTATCTAAATATATCTGTTTGACCTTGAAAACATACCTAATATGACTACAAGTCTGATTATTGACTAAGCTGCATTTTTAAACTATATATTACATTTTTTAAATGAGTTGCATAAGCACAATACCCCAAATAAGAGTAGAAATATACATATAGTATAGCAAAAATAACTTTAAATTTGTATCAGTAAACCCAAATCTGTATGAATGTAAAATATTTTGAGATGAATACTTGTTTTTTAGATTAAAGTATATTTAACAATCTATTGTTTTTCCCTATCAATCCTATACCATAGCCCCCCTTTTTCCTTTAGAAAGAGATCTTGGAATTTAATTCTTTTGTTTAGCTTTTCTCCTGACGATAACCAATAATAACTTGTAACTAACCCCTTAAACAATGACAAAATTCATAATCCATTGGATAATCAAAATCCACCCAGAACCCATCTCTTGGGAAAGTGAGCATCATTCTCTAGACTACTTCTTGTTGTTTGTTGGGGGTGGGTATCTTTGGGGGAAATTTGAGAAAATCAGGATAATTGTTAAGTCTTGACCAGAGTATTCTGTGAGGCTTCATCTTTTAAGTTAGCAGTCTTGAAGCTGTTTGGGATGCTGGATCACTTAGGCCATTTGTTTTTATCCGGTGTCTGGTCCCCTTGCTCTGAAAATACATAAACTTTTAAAGGTAACATACATATCTGCACTAATGCAAGTATAGACTTTGCATTTTACACAAGTCAGCCAAAGATTTTTTTTTAATGTATGACCAGCTAAAATATGCATCATGTGTCTAGTAGTACTTCTAGGTTTATTTTTTTTAAGTCTGTATCCAAGATTTTCAGGGGATCTTCCTTGATCAAACCTGATCCATATTAACCTGGAATGAATCAACAGCCTCTCATTTCCTGTGGGGGAAAAAAAGCATAACCTTTTCCACAAAATAACATATCTTTTGACTCCCATTTTGATGTCAAGACATTTTTAAAATAGATATTGGATTAATCCAGCAGTTTTCATAACTCAGTGTGTCTTAGCAGCTGTTGTTCCTTTATTAGCAATCAGAAAATCTAAAGATACTACAATAAAATACAGAATCTAGACTCTCAGTGTATTTCCCATCTTTACATGGCTTATTGTATTTCTTTATTATTTTATTTTACTTTACTCCTTTTTAAGGACTTCATTATTTTTAAACTGCATTTTAATCTATGACTGTATATATCCTTTTTCTTCTCTCTCCCAAGCCGATATATATTTTTAAACACACTCTAGCCTGTTTGGAGATTTTTTTCATCTGGATCTGTCTTTACTGAGCATCTGTATTGTTCTTTGATAGCATGAGATGAATCTTAAACTGCTATGGAAGCTGCCAATACTGCGCAGCTTATGAATGGCACTAGCACATAGCTATTGGCAGTTGGCTTCTTTCCGCAGGCAACTGCCAGGTGACACGTCTCTGGCCTGTGACCTGCATGAGAGACATGAGACTAGGAAGCTGCATTTGGCTACATTTTTGTGCGTTTAGAACCTTTTTAAAGCCTTCTCAAGTCTTTTGTGGATGTAGGTACCAGACATTTGGGCACCATTTATAGGCAGACTTTTCTGTCCTGTAAACCAATTCCCAAATAAGCACACAGAGACCTACTATTACTTATAAATTCTTGGCTGACAACTTAGGCTTGGCTTTGTTTAGCTTTTATAAGTTAAACTAACCAATTTCAATTAATGTATGTGCTGCCCCAAGGCTCAAGTACCTCATGTACATACTTTCCATCTTACTTGTTCTGCATCCCCTGGCGTCTCCCCTGACTCCTCCCTTATTCTTTCCAGCATTCTCTCTACACCCACAATCCTGCCTAGCCATTGGCCAGTCAGCTCCATATTAACCGATACATATTTACAGTGTACAAAATGATTATTCCACAGCAACAGTCTCCATCTGCTACAAAAAAGAAGCTTTTCTTGATGAGGGTTGAGAGTTACACTCATTTGTAGGTCTAAGGATAAGTACTTATAATGTAGTTAAAAATTATACTGGTTTAGGTCAATGGCAGTAGTAGGTTCTCTTCTTAGGTTTCATGGCCTCACCAGCCACACATAGTTAACTAGGTTTACATTACCAGAATGTTTTTCTCTAATTGTGTGTTGGTTACATCTAGAATATAGATGTCACTATCACAGATTTTAGAATTTCTTACTGTCTGGCTAGTGTTATGGTTAGCAGGAATTTTAGCTGAATAGGAATAACTGCTTATTCCCTCTCCCTCTGGTTTGCATCACAACTTCTCACTGTAGTCCTCAGGAAAGAAGCTTCCAAGTCAGATTCAATTTGTTTCCTCCAGTTCCTGTGTCTGAAGAATGTGGTGTTTTTAGCTCCTAAGGTCTTATCCTGTTTGTCTGGAAACAACAACAACAATAACAACAACTAAGGACAATAACAACGGTCATATTGCTTTAGGATTCTCTTAGACTCCCCAAACCAGGAACTAGAAAGGCTTCCTATGCCCAGAACAGGATTTTTATTAGATAATTTATGGCATTTTTTTGTGGGGGAGCATTTTTACCCTATGTGGCATTACTTTAATCTCTCCCTCTCTCTCATATCACACACACACACACACACACACACACACACACACACACGCAAGTTATCCTCTTTTCTTCTCTTTCTGTTTGCCATCTCTCTCTGCTCCCCAAGAGTCTCTCCCTGATGAGTTTTCTTCTCATTTCCCTCTTAATGCTTCAAACTCATATTTATCATCTCTTTCATGTTCACTTGGAAGAGGAAAATATTATGTAAGACATGCTGGGATTTTGATGGGTGCTTTTCTCATTTGATATCTATCAGTATATTCATTTCTCCTCTGAATGATGATACTACACACAGGTATTGATGTTTCCAGTGTTATCACTATAAGTATAGTTTTATACACACATGATCATCCCTTTATTGCTTTTCTGGTGACTATAGAATCATTTCTTATTCATTATAGTTTATCTGTTTTCTAAATAGGCCCTCTAGTAAATCAGTAGTATGGTTTTATTTTTCAGTGTAGGCTTAAGATTCTTATTGATTACTTCTGTAAAAGCAAGAATCTACAAATTGCATTAACTGAAAAGATCAATGGTCCATTAGACTGCCATTTTATAAAGACCTACACTAGATGCATCAGTAGAAGGCCAGAAAAAAAAATACCTTTCATAAAGCACCTGTTCAATTGCTCAATATTACACTACAGGGGAAATTTTTCCCCTAACTCCAGCTGGTTATCATTTTATGCTTTGGAACACAAGGATTGATGACCCTTGTAATTTTAGCTGGCTTGTAAAGCTGCACATAGTTTATTATTTATATTCACATAAATGCCCATTCTATTGTTTTACTCTGCCTAAGATATTGGCCACTATAATTTTCAAGAGCAGCAGGCTTCAAAAATACTTTAAAATCATTTTTGAGAGAAAACAATAGTTTTGAGATTAACTGAAACAAAATATAGCATGAGTCTACCTGACAATGTATTTTAGAGAGTACTGTCTCTAAGAGACATTAAAAAGAGGAAGCTGGGTAGAGGGCAGTCATGGTAACAGCTTCAACAATAATACTAAGCTTTCTAATGTATTGGAAACAAACCCCATGTTCCAGCGCATACTGAATATATACTCTACGCCTGAGGTACATCTCCAGCTCCTATGTCTTGTTTTGTAGTTGGACTTTTATGAAAAAAACTGTGATCTAATTATTTAACCTGATTTGTTCTCTATCTAATATTTGTATTTTCCTTTCCAACCTGCTGAAACAAAGACATCGATGTTATTTAGTAGTCGGGGTCCTGACATTTTAAAGATTTACTATTGGTCCAATTTTGTGGTGTTAGAGGATTAATTCAAATAAGTCATGGCATCCACACCATCTACAAACAGTGACACTTTGTTAATTTTAATTGTCACCTTGCTTGTATTGGAAGTTGTCTAAACTGGGAATTCATATTTCTGTGTTTGTGTGTGTAGGTCCTTTTAGAGGACATTAACTAAGGGAGAAATGTCATCCTACATTATGTGATAGTCTGGTGGTCTAGAGGAAATAAAAAAGGAAGAAGGAGGAAGCTTTCTAGAACTCACTTCCTCCTTGCTCGGTCCCTTCCTCTCTCCCTCCCTCTCTCTCTCTCT
>CABHPR010148969.1:52247-87618 GCA_902168415.1 Peromyscus melanophrys | reverse complement strand
CAGCACGCTGGGAGCATCCATGTGGGAAATGCAGAGGTAACTAAATAGGTAGGTAACTTTGTATCCACTCATTGTAATGAAATCAGATGGACAGGCTTCTGACAGTTTTCCTCACCCCACACTCTCTCCCCATTCCGGGTCAGCTAAGAGTCTGGTGATGTTTGCAATTCCATCATAGCCTGCTTCTTTGGACCCACCAGTTCTTTAGACCTCACACTTTCTCTACAATTTCAATTATTGCATCCTCAATAACAGGTGAGAGAGAAGAAGGGGCTAATGGGAATATTGAGAGGAAAGACAAAGGAATTACCAAATTAGACCCAGCATACGGAAGCTTTTCGCCAGTCCTGGACATAAGTTACTCAATTTAGCGTGCTAAGGGTTTGTCAGTTAATTACTGTTCTCACCATTTTACAGTTGAGGAAATGGGGTCTCACGGAGGTTAAGTGCTTTGACCGCGTTCTGGAGTTGGTACTATCCAACTGGGCTTTAAGCCAAAGGGCTACTCCACTCCAAACACTGTGACTCCCCCGCCCCCTTTTGCTCTATGGATGATCCAGGGATGCTAGACAAATTACTATCAAAGTGTATGTGCTTAAAACCCCATGCAAGTCTCAGGCTCACACTAGAATCCTGGGCGCTAGTGCGCCCAGCACGCAGGCTTCCGGCTCTCGCACAGCATCACGGAAGGGCTGTCTGCGGCTGCCCACCTCTCTCCCCAGGTTGAACTCTGGGAGGGGCTGCTTCCTAGCCCATTGTGCATTGGCAGGCTTCAGGTTCTCACTGCCGGATTTCTTGCCATGTGGGACTCTCCAGAGAACAGCTCTGAGCCTGGCAGCTAGCTCCTCCTCATGAGACAAGAGAGTGGGAGACGCACCCGAGATGGGGGCACGGGGCTTTATAACTCAATCTTGAAGGTCACACCCATGGTCTTTGTAGTCTACTCCCTAAAAATGAGTCAGCACACCCAGCCTACATCCAAAGAAAAGGGTGTCACACAGGCCAAAACACCAGGAAGAGGGGATCAGTTGGGATTTTGAAGAAATCATTATTCTGAGTTCATTTCTAAAATAGTCCTTGCTTCACAAAAGCTGTTTGTGTCTAAATGATTGTGAGGAGAACATGAGTATCCTACCTGGGTTTAGTACTTCACATGAAAATTTCAACACAGCACATCTTTAGAAGTTCAGAAAAATTCACATCAAGCTCTGAACTGGATCATTTAAAGTAGGTTTGAAAGATGCAGCTATATATGTTCACACTTCTATTGCATTGCATATTTGCCTGGGAAATACACAATATTATGCATATACACTGTAGATTACATATTATATTGGGTATATACACACATACGATATTTGAAAATTCCTCATACAGCAGTGTGTAAGATAAAGAAAATGAAAAACAATAGAGATAAGCAGTGATTGTCACAGTGCATAAGACCCTCCTGCAATTTTGTTTGTTTGTTTGTTTTTCGAGACAGGGTTTCTCTGTGTAGCTTTGTGCCTCTCCTGGAACTCACTCTGCAGCCCAGGCTGGCCTCGAACTCACAGAGATCTGCCTTAAGTGCTGGAATTAAAGGCGTGTGCCACCACCGCCTGGCTGCAATTTTGATTTTAGAATTTTATTTCCACTTTATTAACTTTGATTTTTGACCATTTCAAGCATGTTTCCATTGTGTTATGGTTAGATTTTATTGACCCTGCTGCCCTCTTTTATCTCTTCCCCACCCCCACCGGCTCCCTTTCACCTTACCTGCCCCACCCCCACAGGCCCCCTTTCTCCTTCCCTGCCCCACCCCCACGGGCTCCCTTCTCCTTCCCTGCAGGTCCCCTGCACCTTGTGTCCTTTGTTGGGGTCTCGTGCAGGTGGCCATACTTGCTTTGCTCATGATGGCAGCACCAATGAAGACAGGGTGCTCCTCGCTGTCCCTTAGCTCTTCCAATCTTTCTACCCCCTCTTCCACAATGTTCTCTGGGTCCTGGAAGGGGTGACATAGATATCCTGTTTAGATTGGAAACCAATTATCACTTATAAAGATTTCCATAATGTTACAGCTTGGACAAGAACCAAAAGAAACAGCCCTATGGCCATGCATATTGTATGCATATCTACCTCCTTATCAGTCACATTTTATTAGTGTCCCAAGATAGCCAAAGATGTTTTACGAGTAGACACTGGAAACAGAGTCCTTCATTTTGGTGAACTTACAATGAACAGGGCTCTCTGCAACCCCAAACATTTATAATCCTCATAGAGCTGAATAGGAAAGGTGGTGTGGATCAATAGCCGACACTTGAACAAGACTTTGGGGTCCCAGGAGTCTGCCCTGCTGGCTGAGGGTTTCTGACAAGTAGCCTTACCGCACACAGATTGACAGAACCCATGTTAGAGGAAAACATTGAGGAGAACAGCATAACTGCACAGGCTAGGGAGATGGACACCGCAGCCAGACCGATTTCATTCAGTTCCTGGTTCTGCCTCTCACTAAGTGGAGGCAATGATGTCGCTCACCTCGTGGGTCCACTGAGAAGACTCTTTGAGTCAATATGTGCAAAGCACGTAGAACAATATCTGTTGCTTGGTAAGTCTTAATGAGTGTGAACTGAAGACATTCGTGCCAAGCTTGTGGCATTGAGTGCATAGAACTCTGTTCCTGGCATAAATTAAGATGATTAATTGATTTTCTTCAAAGTTTTGACTTTTGGTTTCTTTACCTAGAAAACACTTGCCATACATAGTTCTTGTGAAAAGTAAACAGGAATATATACACGTACATAAAATTTTATGTGTGTATGTTTATGTATCTATAACATCTACGTTTGCAGGTCAAGTAAGGACTCAGTAAATGATAAATGACAGCCATTTATATGATGACTATTTACCAGCATTTATAGAGCTAGTAATAAGGGAGAGTTGGGAACACCAAATCCCAGAGTGCAGAACCTCTCCCATAAGAGGGTGAAGAGCTCTAAGAAAATGCCTCTTCCTGAGTCCTCGACGAGATGCTCTGTGCGCCCTAGACTTGAGGAGTGCTTTGCAGAGTGTGTACCTGGGGCAATGGTTCTCAACACGTGGGTAGCAACCCAAGGGGGGGGGAGTGTTGAACAACTTGCAAAGCAGATATTTACATTACAATTCATTATGTTAGCAAAATTACAATTATGAAGTAGCAACGAAAATAGTTTTATGGTTGGGGGTCACCACAACATGAGGAACTGTATTTTAACTGGCATATTAAATTTCAATATACTTACCTCTTGTGCTTTTAATCATGTTTCTTTCTGGCTAGAGGCTGAGGGTGCAAAGAGGGTATCAGAACTGACTAATGGTATTAAATGCCCTGAGGGCAGGCGGCTTGGGATCTAAGCAGGGGAGTTAATAAACCCCAGCAGTTGTCTCCTAACGTCTTGTGGGGTGGATGCGAGGGCTTTGGGAGCACCCAAAGGACAGACTGAAATTCTCTTGGGCATCTTTCTTGAAGACTCCCATGGCACTTCCTTGGCTCCCTGGGCCTCATTCAGAACTGTGATGCCCTGGGCTTCTCCTCAAAAACAAGTCAGTAGCACCAGCGTGGGTAGAAAAGTACGCATTTCTCAAAAAACATAATCCTGTCTTTGGCATGACTAGGAGTAGCCACAAGCCAAGGGGGGCAAGGAAAGCATGCTCAAAGCCTGTTCTGGGAAGTAGACTGCCCCCTGACCTCCTCTCGGGGCCAGAACTCCAGTTATCAGACTGAAAGCAAACACACTTTCACAAAGCAAGCCACGGGGAGACACCCTTCATGACTAAGTGCTTTCAGGAACATGGAATAAATGAAAATACGTAAACAACCATGGCAGCTTTGAAACCAGATACTACCAAGGACAAACGGTTACTCATGCCACTTGGTTTTTTATTAGAAATCCCAGTTCCAGCAACTATGGCCGTCCCACCCTGATGGTGAGTTCATTTGGGGGAGCATCCTTCCTAATGACTACCTTCAACAACATATGGAATGTTACTTGGTTTTGATACTTCTTTATTTTTCTACCTGTGACTTTAAAGAAAACTGGTTACTTTGTAATAATTTATATCTTGGACCAATAGTTCACTTGGCAATTATTTATGTGTCTTGGTTGCAATGCCTTCTTAACTAAGTAAAGCCAGTAACAAAATACAAACTTGAAACTCTTCATTTTCAAAGATGGAAGTCTTGGTGTGCCTTGGGAATTGCTGTGGTTTGAATTTGAAATGTCCCCTCAGGCTCTGGCTTTGACCCTCCCTCTGCTGGTGACACTATTTGGGGAGGTTCTGGAAACCTTAGGAGGCATTACCTCACCCCACCCCCCACCCCCGACAAAGCAGGCTGCTGTCTGCTGGATTCTTTACTTGCTCTCTGCCTCCTGCTCTGCCAGGATGTGAACAGTCTCCACCGCATGCTCCCGCCACCGTGATGACTCTGCCATGCCCACCCACCCTGCCAGGATGGAGTGAAACCTCCTGAACCCAGGAGTCAAAATAAAAATCCTCTTGTACGTTATTTATTTTGTCAGGGTGATATGAGTGTAACTAATACAGGGCCATGGAGAGGGGAACCATTCAGATACTGAGGAGTAAGGCTGACAACTGCTTGCTCACCCCTGCCCAGCTCACTAAGTTAACATTAGCGTTATTTAGTGCAGCTTGTCCTGCTTGGTCCCAGGAACATCTTTTCTAAGGAAGGTTTGCCGTCTGCAGTGTTGAAAGCAGAGATGGTTCTCCCACTCACCGAAAAAAACTCCAGACAGGAACGGAAATAGTAGCAGAGAACTCTTATTATTAAAAAAAGCCAAGACGGGGGCTGAAGAGGGCGATTAGATGAGCTAGCAGTACCCTGAAAGGTGTACACAGTCATCCCAGCAATTATGACCCTAGGAATTTAGCCATAGACTGTTTTCTCCTACACAAAGTAAACAGCAAGGTGATATCCAGTGAAGCCCTGGGAAATGCAACGAAATGAGCTCTTTGGGGAAAGAAAATGTGCTTATTCATGGCATTTGTTGATTTGCTCAGAATAACACTCTCACCCTGGTCAGTTTTAAGAAACCTTAGTGAAATCACTAAACAAGAAGTTGGGGAGAAAAGAAAGCTATTCTTTTCGTCAACCAGTGCTACCAGGAACCAGCCTGGGCATGGGGGAGACCAGGAACAGCAGTCACTTCCTAGGTTTACATCTAGGAAGTTAACAAAGGATGGAGAAAGAAGGCAGGATCAAGGGGTTTGTAGCAAAGAGATTGCAGCCTGGCTGTGGACCTTTGTGTGCCACATGTGGGGCCAGGGAGGGACTGAGGGAATGACAGGCCAGCTGTGGTTCTATTTCATCCCAAGTTTCAATGTGACAGCCTGAGTCTCCTTTTAAGACTGCTAGGACAAAACAGAAGTTTTGTCTCCAACTGAATTTAAAAAAAAAAAAAAGTTGTTTCAAATAATCCGTTGGTTACAACTGTCAGTGGAGTTGATGAGCTAGCCACTCTCCTAGGAGCCAACATCAATAGGTTACTATTACAGAAAACGGCCACACTACAGGGCACAGCCAAGCCGAGAAACAGGGAGTTTCAGACTGAGCCGGTGAAAGGTCATGTGTGTATAGGAAATGGAGAATGCTGAGAGGTTAAGAATGATGCACTAATCTGCGTCAAGATAAGAGCTCTGAGTAAGAAGGACTATTTCAGAGTGATCTTGTTACCAACTGTCTCATTATATTAACTCATCCTCCGAAGGCTGCACTTCCTTTGTGGCAGCCGGGGGCAATTCAAAGTACTGTCCCAAGGCAAGAAGTTGATTGTTGGTAATGTGAACATGGGGAGATTCCAGCTCTCAGTAAGTATTTACTGAGGGGCATCTTGGCCCAAGATACGTGATAAATCTTAACTTCACCCACAGTACCCCAAGACTGAGTGTCTACATGACACCTGCTCCCACTGGCTTTCTCCAGAAGCCAGAGTGATGCCTCCAGATACTCGGAGCCAGCTCACTCTGGTTCTGTCTTGGGACCTGCAGGGCAGGCTCTCAGACACCGTCTCTCTGTTTTCTTCCCCCTTCATGGGGATTTTATTTTGAGGCTTCTGTAATTCATTTAAGCACTTTGGTGTAATTTAACTATATTTAGACATACGATTTAACTGTAAGTAAACATAAAAATACCACAAACGTAAGTATAACTAATTTAACTATTTTGTAACATGAACTTGCACTAGAGGCCCCTGGGTAAATGAGTTCTTTAAAAATGAGCCAAAAAAAAGTTGCAGTGAATCAGAAGCATACGATGGGTGTCTTCTGTAAGTTCTCTGTTTTAAAAAGAGAGTTTGCCTTTTTTTTTAACTATGGGAAAAATGCTAATTTTCTTGCATAGGAAACTTTAACAATCCTATTACAGTCAGCAGTGAAAATAGTTCTGTCGTGTGGCTACTTTAAGGATATTGAAATAAAAACCCACGGGTAGCATCAAGTATCTGTTAAAGTATACGGATAATTAGGAGAGGAAAGGTCTCAGGACAGGCAGAGCAAGAGCAGGAAGACGGTTTGTTACCGAAGTCGTCACTTTGCTGCCTGGTCTTAGTGACTAGCCCGGTTCATTTTGAGTTCTTTAAACGATGTTGGACCAGGGTAAAAGCTGCTTCTGCAGAAGGTCACCTCAGTAGTTTCTCAGAAAATGTCCAGGGGACAAGGCTGGACACAACAAAACACTGTCCCCTTGCACAGAGAAGTATATTTGGGGATTTATATTAATTTTAAAAATTGTGTGTGTGTGTGTGTGTGTGTGTGTGTAAATCTTGTGAGAGTAGGTGTCCTCGTGAATCCAGAAGAGGGCACAGATCCCTTGGAGATGGAGTAACAGGAGTTTGTGCAGGGTTCCATAGGTCTGCTAGGAACTGAATTCAAGTCCTCTGGAAGAGCAGCAAGTGCTGTAAACCACCTAGCCATCTATAGCATAGATAGACTGTTGTTTAAAAAAAATATAGATGGTAAGAAAAAATTTAAATTTTATCACACTGATTAAAGGGGTTCTGAGTAGGGAAGGCAGCTCCCATCACAGCCCTGCCATTCAAGTCCCGACTCTTCATGAATCATCTTTAACATCACTTCTACCTGCTAAGCCAAGTCCCATGCCATGAGCTGGAAGACGATGGGAATGCACTCACTGTCTAGAGCTCCACGCTCTGCATCTGAGCCTATCCCCATGCTAACTTGTCCAGGGCTCACTTGTTCGTTCTCAGCTGCCCTGGAGAACTGAAAGAACCAAACCTGGAGGGAACATTCCTTTGGGACACAGCATTCAGAAAGTAGGCGTGGCTTGGTGTGATGTGTCATGTGGAGTCAGCTCTTACTGTTTGAATGATTTGAGAGCCTGTTTCCCAAACGGAGAGAATAACATTTACCTTAAAAGATTGTTTGAAGCATCAAGTGACACAGGAGTAGACTGCCTGTTGCCGAACAGAGCCCTGTCGATGGCTGTTCTCATCATCTCTCAACCCTCCATCAAATCCTCTCCAGAATGAAATTTCTCTCTCTCCCTCCCAGTCCCTCCCCTTAAGAGGAAGAAGGAATGGCCATTATTGCCTTCCTTAGAACAACGAAAGGCAGTCCAATTTCAAACTATGTTTGAGACTGATGGAGAACAATCTTCCATATGTGGGAGCTGGCTAGAGCAACTTTTAGACAACTCTGGAGGAGTTAGCTATGGTGAGGTCAAAGGTTACACCGTGAGTCAGTAAGAGCTCCCAGCAGAAATGGACTCAGCTCAGTAAAGAAGAGCCAAGCCCCATGTCTCAAGAGAGCAGGCATCCCACCTCTTCCAATAAGAGGCTGAGACATCCTGGAACCTTCTTCCCCTTGACTGAGGAGCAGAGTGCTGGCGCTGTCCAAAATCTTCCTATGCTACACACTGTACATTGTGGTCCATCTGTCTGCCTGCCCACCCATGTTTGCTTCCAGTGTCCGCTGATGGAATCTGGACTCATGCTATGCTCTGTGTTGTGTTTGGCGGGGGAGGTGTTTTAATATCCTCGCTTGACTGGAGCCATCTCAATGGTGCTGAGTTCCGTTATTTTGACTAGGATAAAGCGCTGCCCCAGGTCTCTGTTAGTCACAGCCCAGAACATTTCAACTTTAAACTCGAGTTATCTACTGTAGGAAATTCTTGCTAAAACAACCACACCTGGAGCTTCCTTCTGCAGATTCCTGGAACTCCAACCAACTCTTGGACAAACCACGCATGTCTAAACAACCTTGTTTATATTTCTCACCTGTAATAGAAAAATCTGAAATTAGGCTTTTCTTCTACCTTTCTCCTTTCTGCATGTGTCTGGAATCCAGTACATCATTTGGGCAAGGCTAGTGAGGTGAGATAGTTATTTTTGTCTACATTTCTGTGATTTGCATTCGGTCCACAAGGGTGTGTGGACCGACCCAGACAACACGAGGCTAAATGTGTTCACTCCTTTGCAAACATTGTATTATAAGCCAGGTAACATGCAAGCGCTGGAGAGCCAAGGGTTTGAGACCCAATCCCTGCCTAATGGACTCACCATCTTATAGAGCAGCAGTGTGGAGAATGGAAATGAGGGGAGTCAGAATTCCCTTATCTCCATCCCTCACAGAACCAAGCACCTCCTTCATGAACTTGGCATCACCCTCGCAGCCAACAAGAACAGATCACACTGTTCTGCCTTGAATTATCCATGTCAACTATTATACGACCCCACATTGATTGCATCCAAATATTTGCTCCTGTACCTTAACTTCCACATGTTGACACCCAGATGTTTAATGATAGCTTCCCGCTTCTCTATCATAAAGCATAATTGATTTAGATCACTGTTGACCCCATAGATTCTTATACTTTGAAAAGAATCAGTTTGTTGGGTTCATCGTGAGATTTCTAACACCATGGGTAATAAGGGGGTTGTCCTGATGGTGGGAGAGGAGAGGAAGAGGAGATAAGATTAAAGATGAGGTACCACATGGTCTTCACTTGTGATTTCCCGTAGGCTAACCTCAGCACATACAGAAAACATGAGGATTCGGGTCTGAGAAAGAATGCCCCAGACCTGAGATCTGAAAGTTCTCCAAGACAGGCAAGCTTGAAATATCTGTTAAGTCAGGCACCTTGCCTGCATTCCTAGTCTCTGTTTGTAGTCAGGTGGGAGGTTCTGGTCTACAGCAGTCAGACTGCAATGGGTACCTGAACCTTGGCTGTACAACAAATGGCCGCTCATGACTCTTACACTCAGGGAGCTGATCCTTCAGCATAGAAAGAATTCTTTGATTCATCTTTACCACTTTCCTAAGTCACCAGCCCCTCACCATCTCCTTCAGGAACCCAACCTTTCATTCTTTATGCGTGACTTATCTCCCCAGAACAGTTCCAGCAGCTAGGGAAAGAGTGAGATAAATGTCTGCAGTGAGGAGGTTCAGACTCATAGTTTACTCTTCTATTAAATATTTATTTATTTATTCATTCATTCACTGGGGTGTATGTGTATGTGTGCAAATTTGTGTAAGTGTATGGTAGGCCATGTACCATGTCTCATACATAGAAGTCAGAAGACAGCTTACAGAAGTCAGTCTGTCCTTCTGCCATGTGGTCACGGGGGTCAAACTCAGGTCATCACACTTGAACCCACTGAGTCATCTCACTGGTTCATGGTTCATTTTTTTTTCCCAAAGCATCTCAGTGCCACCAGCAGGTCTGTGATGACCTTCTAGGAGGCAGAGAGTCTCCTTTCTTAGATGCGAGCACAGTCAAGAGGAGCCTTTCCCTCCCTCCTGAACAGAGGACTGTGCATGCTCACACTCATGCAAAAGTTTGGACTGCAGTTGCCCCATGACCCACGGCAGGACAGTATCAGACTACAGTTGCGGTCTTATAATTGTATAGAAGAGTTGAGCACACTGGTGTCTATCTGTGGTCCCAGCACTTGGGAGGTGGAAGAGGAAGGATCAGGAGTCCCTTGGCTGCATAGCCTGGGCTACATGAGACCCTTAAAACAATAGCAAACGGTACCAGAGAATCAAGTCATGCACAATACATGGAAGTTTTGGTCACAGAAGGAGGCAGCTAAAGGCTAATTATCAAAAGACTGCTATGAAGGGGTAAGGAAAAACAATTTCCTCACAAACTGAGTGATCAGCTCCATGAATGCAGGAACATGATTGCATCTCCAAGAGTAAGCACATACAAATACTCAATAAGTCCATTGAATACATGAGTGGGTCAGGGAATGGCAGATGAATAGACAGATAACAGAGAGATGATTATCATGAAACTTTCATGAAGGAAGTGAGTTTTCAACATTACTAGACTTTTGATAGGATATCATAGTCCATTCAGGCTGCTATAACAAACTACCACAAACTAAGACACTTATACACAAGAGAAATGTATTGCTCACAATTTAGAGGGCTGGGAAGTTAAAAATTAAGGCACCAGCAGATTCAGTCTCTGGAAAGGTACCATCTTCTGGTTCATAGCAGGCACGTTCTCAATGTATTCTCTCATGGTGCCGGAAGCTAGCTGAGCTCTTTTTAATAAGGACAGTAATCCATCCTCAAGACATAATTATCTCCCCAAAGCTCCAACTCTTCATAGCATTGCTTAATATGAATTGGTGTGGGGCACTTAGACCGCAGCAGAGGAAAGAATGGCAAACTCCTCTTCCTGGTCTTCCCCAGGATGTTCAGGAAGATTGGAAGACCACTAAGCCATAGTGAGCCTTCAAGCAATTGTGGCCTGAGCCTCAGTATTCCTGAGCAAGGCCAGGGCAGAGACAGGCTGGAATCCAAACACTGGTGAGAAACAACAGAAAAGAAGTTTCTTGTTCTAAAGGCACCTTCAACGCTGCTGAGCTGAGGCCTCCTCTTCCAGTGTTTAATCCATCTGTGGGGTAGCTTGAAGAGGTCCTGGATCACAGCTGCCTGTATTGAGAGTGACATTGTTATGAAATATTAGTTGACTTCTGTCAAGCACACGTTGGTCAGTGGGGAAATAGGGTTTCAGTAGCTTCTAGTTTTCCCCATCCATTTTTGAAGGCTTTCACCAGGCTTCTCCTTCAAACATTACCCTGATATCACCCAAAGATCACACGCATACACACAAGTGTTGAGTTCTAACCTGAGGCTTTCCACAAGCTAGGCAAGCCCTTTACCACTGAGTTACAGCCCCTGCTTACCCACACAGGTTCTTAAAATCATTACATACTCTATCCATGTATTGACAGTAGGGTCAGCCTATAGATGGACCCAAGAATCATGTTCAGCTTCTATAACCAATAGCAAGCAGCAAGAGTTATCTAAACTGAAGACGGGGAACGCACACAGCATCTTTCTGTGCCTGGCATATAGTAGGTACTCAGAAAATATTCAGTGAAGGAGTAAAGCATCCCTTGTCTTACAGCAACCTTCTGTTCATCCTCCCTTGTCCTAATTCTCATTCGGTTGATTGCTGATTGCATTTCCACTGTTGCTGTATTCTGGTACCCCACCATCAGTCCTGGAGTGCTCTATTTCTCTTGAGTATCCATGACTGCAATCTGTGCTAGGGTATGAGACTATTATCCGTGTCCTAGGGTCTGAGACTATTGGATGGCAGGTTGCTAGAGTTCCTCAACATTGCTTTCCTCATATTACCTGTGCCTGCCCATGCAGGCTCCTCTAGTGCCATCTCCTGCCTTAGTTGTCTGCCACAAATTCTGTTTCTTACCACTCTGTTCATGCCTCAAGGCTCATCTCCACCATCACCTCCTCCTGGAGTCCTATCTTAACTCGTTCACTTCCTCACACTCAGCTGGGGGTAAAGGGAGACTTGGGAATGTTCACCTTCTTCTCTCTGTTCTCTAAAGTAATGCCAAGCACTCAGTAATCACTAAAAGTCTGTTTAGAAAAGGAGTCAAGGGATGTTTTACAGCAATCTGGATGGACTGAGCTGTGACCTGTATGTGTCCTCTGGCCCTCACGCTGTGTGTTCCCTCACCTCAGTTGGTTCCTTAGGGGAGTCTTTGAAATATCCCTCTTCCCTCTCATTGGCCAGCCTCCTGTCCCAAGTGCTCTCTCTCTCTGGTCATGTCATGAGTTATGACCAATATCAACTGATGGTCGTTTTGTTTAACATTGTATGACGTCTTGTTAGATGTACATTTAACTTTCATAAATTCAGCGATGTACTCTCACAGCTTATGACTTTAGAATTTACTAATATGAAATTCTTTATACAACTTGGCCCTGAATTATATGCCATTTATTTCAGTTGGCATGAAGAAATGCTCATTTGTTCCAATGGTAAAAGGAGAATTGTTAGGTTTATTTAAGGATGGTAGACTCTGTTCTGTACTTTTCAAACAACTTAAGGGATCTTTCGAGAATAGTTTTTGTCTATAAAAGAGTTTTACCTTGTGTTCTGGGTTGACTGTGTTTAAAGAATTCAAGTGTTCCGTTCATTATGTATCTACAAAAGGCATGGATTCCATTCTAAATGTGATCACCATGCCACCATCATATGAATAAACTCAATAGCAATTCCTTAATATTAACAGATATCCTTATATGTCTTATCCATGTTCTATTTTTTTGTCCTAATTTTAATTTGAATCCAAATAAGGTTAATGCCTTGCAATGGGGTCCTGAATTTATTTTACTTTACCTGGGTTCCTTCTCTGCTGATTTTCTAAAGGTTTGTTTACTTTTATTTTGTGTATATGTAAGTGTTTGCCTGTATGCATGTAAGTGTACTATGTGTATGCAGTGCCTATGGTGGCCAGAAGAGGGCATTGGAGTCTGTGCACTGAATTTACAGATGGTTGTGAGCCAACAAGTGGGTACTGGGAACTGAACCTGGTCCTCTACAAGAGCAGCAAGTACTCTTCACCACTGAGCCATCTGTCTAGGTCTTCCATTGCCTTTTTAAAAGTGTTGTCTTGTCTTATTGTCATAGGAACCACATTGTTAACCCAAAGCTCCCTAGAGACTAGGTTTTTCCAAGTGCATCTTCTCAGCCCTGTCTAACATAATGCTTGTTCCCTTCCATGTGGCAGATCATGAAGCTTGACTGGGTTCACATTTCACTTTGTTTTCTTCAAAACTGGTTCTGTGTTTCTGTAGATAGATACAAAAACTATCCAAATTTTTTTATTTATGATATGTGCATAGAATTTAATCATTCCATCCCTACTTGGGTCCTGAACAGCTTGCAAATTAGTGAAATTCTTATTCTATTATGCCCACTTTATACATTAACTGGAATATTGCAATAGGCAAGGTTTCCCTTACCTAACATTAGCTTAGCTTGCTTAGAAATGGCAGAATCAAAATTCAATTGCTTCTTTTCATTCTTAGGGTGTGAAATAAGTCATGTGTCATATCTTTCAAAGAATAAGAATGGGGAATGGCAATTATCATCACACCCTCATGGATCTGGATGCCTTTGACTAATCTCTCTCTCTCTCTCTCTCTCTCTCTCTCTCTCTCTCTCTCTCTCTCTGTGTGTGTGTGTGTGTGTGTGTGTGTGTCCTTACTGGCACTCAAATTGTTCTCTCTTCACTGAAAGGGAGATTATTTAATTGGCCTGCTCTTTCTCATTGCTCCAGGACTTGTGTACCTACTAAAGGCGCATGTGTTAAAGGAAAGTCGCCAGTCTGTGGAAGGCACTGAAACCTTTATGAAGTAGGGAGTCATGGGTGGAAGTTAGGTCACTGGGAGGTGTGCTTAAAGGGGATACTGTGGCTCTGGCCCCTTCTGGTCTTTCTCTTTGCTTCCTGGTTGCCATGGTATCACCAGCATTGCTGCACCACGCACTCTCATCACAGACCCTAAATCAATGGATCCAAGTGGTCATGGACTGAAATCTGTGAGGCCATCAGTCAAAACAAACCTTTCATTCTTTAAAGCTGATTTCCTCAAATATTTTGTCACAGCAATAGAAACTGGCTAACATGGGGCCGTTTTGCAGTTCGGTGTATGGAAAATTTTCAGACTCGTTTTATGGATTCCAACCTTGGATCTGGAATCAGACTTTTGTTCCTTCAAGAACCCCTGGTTCCATTGAGTAGAAATAGCATTCTGGATAATAATCCGGGCACTATGGGTATTCATTGCTTTCGAGTCTCTCATTGTTTCCAGGTCTTTGTGTGTGACAGAGAGGAAGGAAGGTCATAAGTTTGTAGAAATACCTCTAGTTCAAGACTACCAGGTTTTTAACCTACCCGTATCATATTCACTTCAATATTTCCTACCCCACAGCAAAAATCTTTTTATTAATGACACATTATTGTGAATTTGCTTCAGCTCACATTGCACACACACCAGAAATATTATTACCTTCTTAGATTACTGAAAATCACTTAAGAGGTTTACTGTAGCAGGAATCTTAGAAGGTTCTTATTAATAAAATCAAACCTGAGCCAGGTATTGGGGTGAACACTGGAACATCAGAGAGACAGAACAAGCCACAGCTAACCTCACCTGGCCAACTTCTCAGCTGATCTTGTTTCCTCAGACTGGAAGCCTCTGTGTCCTCATATCCAAATGGCTCTCAGCTGAACTGTGCTGCTCAAAACCTAAAAGCTTAACTAGCCAAATGCTTCTAGTTTCTGGTCCTTACACCTTATATATCTTTCTGCTTTCTACCATCACTCCCTGGGATTAAAGGCTCACTTTCTGGGATTAAAGGTGTGAGTCACCATGCTTGGCTGTATCCTTGAACACATGGATTTTTGCCTCTGGAATGCTAGGATTAAAGGCATGAGTGCCACCATTTTCTAGCCTAAGTATCTAGTGGCTTTTCTGTTCTCTGATCCTAGATAAGTTTATTAGGGTACACAATATTTTGGGGAACACAATACCACTACAGTTTACAATTGCCTTCATTAGTTTTTCATTTTCTCTTCTTCTCTTTGTTTCTTTCTTTCCTTGGTGTATAGGATTAGGACACTCAGCCTGGTCACTGAGCGTCAGAACCACTTGGAGTAGTCCTTGCTGTATGGTTGCCCTAGCTAACATTGTAATCAAAAACAGCTTAGCAGAAGCAAGGATTTATTTAAGCTTACCACTCTCAAGTCACAAGGGAAGCCCAGGCAGGAACTAGAGGCAGGATCTAGAAAGCAGAACCGTGGAGGAAGACTGCTTGCTGCTTGCTTCCAGGCTTCCATTCAGGCCCCTTTCTGAAGTAGTCCAGGCCGGCCTGCCCAGGGTTGGTACAGCCCACAGTAGCTTGGGCTCTCCCACAGCAATTAGCAATCAAGAAAACGCCCTCATGCATGTCCGCAGGCCAGTCTGACGGAAGCAGTTCCTCAGCTGAGGTTCCTTCTTCCTGGGCACATTAAGCTGTCACCAGCAGCAGTTGTGGTATGGCCACGACACGGAGCACGTACATCACTAGGCCCGTTGGCTCCGTTTTAATTTTGTTTTAGAGACTGCATCTTAAAACTTGTTTCAGATTTTTGAAACAGGGTGTCCTTACATATCCCTGGCTGACTCAGAGTTCCCATTGGTATAGGCCAGTCTGTACACTGTGGTGATCCTCCTGCCTCTGCTATGGACATGGACCAATATCTCTGGATCTAACTTAAACTTCTTTTCAAATTTAATTTTTTAGTGGTTCTTAGGGCTGAACTGCTTTTGAAGTTTCGTTTGGGTTTATGTTTTTTTATATTTATTTATTTATTTTTATTTATTTATTGGTTTTTCAAGACAGGGTTTCTCTGTGTAACAGCCTTCCTGGAACTGCTTTGTGGACCAGGCTGGTCTTGAACTCACAGAGATCTGCCTGCCTCTGTCTCTCAAGTGCTGGGATCAAAGGCGTGTGCTACCACTGCCTGGCTAGTTTGGGTTTATAGTGTGTAAAACATTGACAAGATTTCAAACTTAAACATGTATAAGAAAAAATAAACTTTAGAAAGTCTAACTTTATCTCCTAGTCTCTTTCTAGGAAATGTAAAAAAAAAATGTAAAATGTAAAAAATTTGTATACGTGTGTGTGTGTGTGTGTGTGTGTGTGTGTCCTTCATGCCTAGAGAAAAGATGAAATTGATGTGTGATGTTCGTCTCCACCCCTGCCATGACTTCACAGTACCATCTGGAGGTCACATTGTGTACAGATAGGTTCACAGTGCTCCACTGATGGACACACTTACCCTGGAAATGGCTATCCGGGTTGTTTCCAGTCCTCTGCGATTACTAAGAGTGTCATAATGAGTCGTCCTGTGCATATGTATTTTTATAGTTCTTCTAGGACTATCTTTGGGAAAGATTCCTAGAAGTAAATTGCCAGGTCAAAGGGTAAGTGCATAAATAATTTTTTACTAGATCTTGCCAAATGACCCTCCACTGTGTTCAAGCCTTTGCATCTCCACCAGAATTGAACTAAAAGCACTCATTTCTCCGTGGACTTGCCAACAATGTTTGTTGTCAGACCTGAAATGTTGCCAATCTGATATGGTGCTTTAAGTTTCTTTTTGCTTCTCGTGTTTAGGGTTGAACATATTTTCTTACACTTAAGAGTTATTTGTACTTTTTTTCAGGTCAAGAGTCTGTATCAGTTTTCTATAGCATTATTTATTTTTTCTTTTATATTACTACATATCCTTACTATGTTAAAAATATGAACAAAATATCTTGCTAGTTTGTCCTGTTCTTTATTTTATCTATTTCTGTAATTTGGATCCAGCTTGTCCTCCAAAGGTCCATGTATCTGGGAATTCAGTCTGTGACACCAATATGGTGGTGACAGGGCCGTCAGGAGATGGGGCCTAGTGGAATGAAGTTGATTCAAAACCCTGGTCTCTTCCCCTCTCTCTTTTCCCTTCCTAGACACCATGAGTAAAGAGCTTCATCTTCCACGTGCTTCCACCATGATGCACTCCACCATACCAAACTCTAAGCGGTGAGAACAACCTACCATACACTGTTGAAACCACAATCCAAAACAATCAGTTCTTCCTTTTAACTTGTTCATGGCAATGTGATGTGAATTACTACACATAATATGATTCTTTATGTAGGATTCAAAATATTATGTGCATTAGTGAGGGTGCTCTAGAGGAACGGAACCAATAAAGTGAATAGTTCTTACAAAGAGGATTGATCAGAATGGTTTATAAGATACCAGCTAGGTAGTACAAGAATGACTGTCTGAAACACTACAGAGGCTGAGAACCCAGAAGCTGCTTAGTCCCTGAGGCTGGGTGCCTCAGCAGTGCCATTCTGGTAATGACGGTCTGGATGAACCTGGGAGAGTTTCAGACCATGGTTTCTTTAGGTCTTGTGTGCTTGATGCATTAGAACTTACCCTGCTGTGCATCATGAACTCAAGTTCAGTTGCTTTCATGGGACTATGCGATGATCTTAACACCACTTTTTAAAGTGATGATTGTAGAAGTAACCATCTTATTAAATAAGAAACACAGAGCCAATGCAAAGATGAAAGCCCAAGACGTCAGAGCTAAGAGCCTTACCCTTCACTCTGCAGCTATCCTCTTCAGCCAAGAGACCTACTTCCTGTGTGTTTGTCTTTCTAAAGACTTTCTGTTCTGCCTTCTCATTGGTTGTAAACCCAACCACATGACCACCTTGTCACTGTCTGTCTGTACAGACCTCCAGGTCTTCTATGGTTGGTATTGAGATTAAAGGCGTGTGTCTCCATGCTGGCTGTATCTTTGAACACACAGAGATCTACCTAGCTCTGCCTACCAAATGCTGGGATTAAAGGCGTGCACCACCACCGCCCAGCTTCTGCTATGGTTTGCTAATAGCTCTGACCCCCAGGCAACTTTATTTATTAACATACAAATAGAATCACATTTCAGTACAAATAAAATATCACCATAGATGTTTCCTCACTGATTTGAGATGCTGCCTTTATTACATAGCAAATAGCCACTTATTATTCAATATCTTTGGGGGACTTTTCTTTTGTTCTATTGATCTATGTTTTAATTTTGGTTCCTGCTGATGTGATAAAATTCCCTGGCAAGAGCAATTGAAAGGAGAAAGGGCTTATTTGGCTCATCATTCCAGGTTACAGTCCACTATTGCAGGAAAGCCAAGGTAGCAAGAACTGGAAGCAACTCAGCTGGCCTTCTCCACTCTTACACAGTTCAGAATCCCCTGATTAGGGGATGGTGTCACCCACAGGGGGTGAGCCTTCCTATCTTAATCAACACAATCAAGATAATCCCCTCACAGACATGCCCATAGGTCAACCTAATCCAGATAATATCTCATTGAGAATCCCTTTCCAGATGATTCTATATTGTGTCAAGTTGATAATTAACATGGACCATCACAGTCTATCTATCCATGTACTAACATTAAAACAAGCAACAGATTTTTTTAAATCTTTCCAAATACATAATCATGTACCCTTAAAATATAGTGTTTCTTTCTAATTCTTATGCTTCTAATTACCCTTTCTTGTCTAGTTACTTAATTCTTCCAACTCAACATGAAATGTAACTCCAATATAAGAACATTTCCACTGTATTTTATTTTTTGTGTGTTTAAAGAAAGAAAGATCTGGTGCAAGATTCCAAGTTCCAGTCAATTGCTTCAGGGAAGCAAGGCAGGAACCTGGTCACAGAGCAGCCATGGTAGAGAGTAAAGAGAATAAATTCAGCCTTGTTGCCAAATCTGTGAGAAATAAGCTTCTGGTAGCAAGTGCCTTCAAGAGCACCTTGTGGTTTCAGATGGATAAGCCAGAAGCAGAGAGATGGCCAGCTGGCCTAGCCACAGGTCAACAAACACTAAAGCCATTTGTCGGTTTCCTATTCAGTAGCGATGAGTAACATGGGAAACAAAACATGAAGGAAGTAAACACTTTCAGTTACGCCAATTTACGTAGGGCCAAGTCACTTGAAAAAATCACGTATTACACAGAACACAAGTGATATTACTTCTCTGATCAAACATTAAGTGATACATATATTGATTCTGGAACAAGGAGCCATTGTAACAAAATCTAAGGCACTAGGCAGAGTTCTCCGCAATGAAGAAGTAGAATGTATAGATCTCTGTGACACTATATGGAGATCCACTTGTGGACCAAGCCGCCCACAATGTGGGGCTCAGGAGCTGAAGAACCAGGATAGCTGGTATGATCTGGTCTGAGTCCCAGTGACTGGTGACTAGGGAAGATATTGATGTAGCTCTTAGTACAAGGCCAGAGGCCCAAGAACTAAGGTAAGTATGAGGGTGATCAGTGTGAGTCCCAGAATCCAAGGACCCAAACCTCCAGGGCTCCCATACTGGAAGGCAGGGAGAAATATAGGCTGGGAAGAGAGAGTGCATTTGACTTCCTCACCTTTTTACCCTATCCAGAGCCTCAATAGATTGGCAAAGGCCTGTCCACATCGATGAGCTGGAATATTTCCTCATTCTACAAATTGAAATGTTTGTTTCTTCTGGAAACATCTGTACGGAAACACCCTTTTTGTTATACTTTACCTGCTACCTGGGTGTCCTGTAGTAAACTCAACCCTTGGAGTCAGCCTTTCTTCACTGGTACCTTCTGTATCCACTTATGACCCTGGTCTTAATCACCAAATGAGACAAGAGGTCGTAATTCTTCCTGATGAGATACACTGTCCTTCATACAACTGAAATAGGCTTACCCTGTCCCTACAATAGGAAGTAGCGCTGTTTAATTTCTCGTGGTCTCCTGTCCTAAATCCCGTGGTATATAATTAAAAACACTCAGATGTTGATATAAACACTTAATGTATCTTACATCACATGATAGAGAAATAAAGGACAGGAAATAAAGACATTTGCTTAATACATGTCTGTACACACACTAACCCAGCCATAGAAAAGTAGGGAGAAAGTCCTCACACCAAGTACAGCGCTTGATTCTGCAAGTGGCCGTGTGCTTGTTGTTATTGGTACTTCCCACTTTCTGCTACTCATCCCTCTTCCCCTTTGCCTTCAGCAAGTGCCTCAATTAGATATAGTTCTTCACTGGCCATGGTGGCCTCAACCTTCGTTTCTGAAGGACCTAGGTCATTAGTAGTCCAATCGGGTTGGGCTGCCAGAGTTTCTGTGAGATGGCTCTGAAGGTAAGGACCCTTGCTGCTGAGCCTAATAAGCTGGGCTCAATCTCCAGATCCAAGTGGTGGTAGAAAAGAATGGAGTCCTACCAGTTGTCCTCCGACTTTATAAGCCCCCTGTGGTATGCAGCGCGTGCGCATGCACACACACACACACACACACACACACACACACACACACACACATACACACACACACACTAAAATTTAAAAAATTTTAAATTAGGTGATGCAGAGAATAAAGCCAACAACCAAGTAGTGGACCCCTAGACATCAAGTTTGAGCCCCAACAAGGCAACATATGCCCAGCTAATTCAAAACTGTTCCAGCTGAATAGTTATATCGATTGCAGCTAACCATGCCTGTTACAACAACATATACTGGTTGGGGACATGGTGTCGGTGGCATGACATTTGATCCTAGGTCTCAGTGTCATGCTGTAATGAAAAGAAGCATTAGAAAATGAATATTTCACTGGCAAGAAATACATCAGAGAGAGGGCAGGCACTTATTCCAAAGACGAACACAATGCTATCACATATGCTCCTCTTCCATGTGACTTTGGCACTCTCTCAAGAAGTAGAGACTATGGTCCTTTTCTTTAAATCTGGACTGAACCAGAAAAGCAGTGCATGGCTTTTGGAGCTAAATCAAGAGAAGTTTTACACCTTCAGCCGTGGTCTTGTAAAATGCTTGCCCTGCATGCTCCCTGTCAGGACAGACTGACTTGGAAGCCAGCTGACAGGTGTGAGGAGCTGTTTGGAGAAGGCATGTGTAGATCGACGGTAGGAGCTGAGCCCGCTCTTCAAGTCTTCCTGGCCCAGGCATCAAAGCAGGAGGACATTTCCAGATGATTTGAGCCTGCAGAAGTTAGAACCATCCCCAATTAAATTATTTCAGCCTTCCAGGTCTTGGCAGCCAAGCAGAGGCAAGGTCTCCTCCCTGCAGCCTATCTGACTTTCTAATCACTGAATCTGGAAGAATTAAAAAAAAATACACCAAACCTTTTTTTTGTGGCAAAATTTAAAGGAGTTTGTTACACAGCAGCAGGTAACAAAATGAACAAACTTCTCTGAGATGTGGGGTCTGGGACCAAAAAAGTAACAATACCCCAAAGACAATGAAGAGAACATCGTTTTATACTCAGGCAAAAGTCATAAGGTGAACTAGATCAGGAAGAACCAGGGCAGAGAATATCTGCACCCATGACAAATGAGGATTAGGCAGTTCCAAGAGGAGAGTAAATTAAAGATTGATTTTTAATATATGTTATCACATATGTTTGTTTATTTTGTGTGTTGCAGGTGGGGAGCTCAAACACGAAACAGCACGTGTGGAGGTTGGATGACAGCCAAAGCCAGTTCTCGCCCTCCACCATGTGGTCTAAGGCTTGTACTCAAGGAGTCAGTTCTGCAGCAATGGCTTTTACCGACTGAGCCATCTTGCTGGCCCTAGAGATGAATTTTTAGAGCATTTTGTGTGTATCATTTCTAGACTGTTGCATATACCAACCCTAACTATACTGTAAAACATGAAAAGCTTGTCCCAGAGTTTTGATTGCATCAAATCTTAAACATAAAGACAAAACAAAACAAGAAGAGGCTGGGACGTCTGCCTCCACCCATGTAGAAACACGATCCAGAATGACATACGCTGTCGTGGTAAACCAGCCAACAGCCAGATGAAATGTAGGAAGCAAGAGTTTTCAGCGTCAGTAGGTAGACAGCCCAGGAGAGGAGGAAAAGGAGGAGGCGAGCCCTGCCATGCCACACCTTCGGCCTGGAGGTAACTCCAAGCTTGCAGCACACTGATGGGGAATGTGTACAGAGAGCACCAACCCTGCTCTGCTGCAAAGGGTTCAGGGAAAGCCAAGATGGCCAGAACGGGACAGGGCTAAAAGGCAAAACCTGACACCAAGAAAAATCCCTGGAGATTTGCATAAGGACTGTAGGAAGAGGGGAGAATGGACTAGCAAGAACATCAGAGAGAAGGCTGCTGTGAGCTGTAAGACAACTCCGGCAGCACCTGCCAAGCCAGGGACTGGTCAAGTCATCTCTGGACAAACTGAAGAAAGTTCTATGTATGATCCACAGGACATAAAATGCATATTCCAAAAGGTCAAATCTTAAAATTAGGGCTTAAAATATACAACAAAGGTAACCCCTAAACTATTAGAGACTGTCAGTCAAATTTGAGGTCTTTTTTAAAAGTAATACAACATGATACAGCATTGGACACTATAGATTAACACCCACTGTAACTCCATTGTACCAGTAAACAAGCTGAGATAAAAGCCAGGCAATAGTAACACAACCAGGGAATCCTCTGCTCTAACGACACTGATCCACTAACCGAAAGGATGTGGGAATGCACCATGAAAAGACAAAAAAAAGAAAAAAGAAAAATATAGAAGAGTTACAATAACACCAGAAATTTGATTCAGAAAAACTAATAGAACCAATTACAGAGGAGACATTTTTAAATCATCAAGGAGTCAGTTTCTAAATGAAGACAAAGCTTGAAAGACACAAAAACTGGTCAAACTGAAAAAAGAGAGAAACGTCCACAACCACAGCTGGAGGTTCGGGATTCCTTCCTCAGTAACTGCTAGAGCAAGTAAAACAAAGACCCAATAAGGATATTATAAGAGACCCAAACAAAGTTATCGGTCAGCCAACTTACTTGGCATTTCCAAAACATGCCATCCAAATAGTACAGAATAAACATTTTCAACTGCCCATCGCCATCCACCTAGGTCAGGTCCTGAGCATTAAAACAGGCTTCAGTAAATGCAAGGGAATTGGAATCACACAAGCATACTCTTCCAGTGCAGCTCAATCAGACAAGAAATTAAAAAAAAACAAAAACAAAAACAGAGAACTGGCTGGGAAATCCCCGAATATTGGGAAACTAAACTATGTAAGTAGAAATCAACCACAGGTCAAAAGAGAAATCACAAGGGAAGTCAGAAAATATTTTGAACAGAATGCAAATGGATACACAGCATACCAAAGCTTGTGGGAATCTGCAGAAACAATACTCATTCATTTTGCTGGCTCTGGGGATTGTACCTAGGGCTTCATACAGACCAGGCAAGCACCTACTCTATCACTGAGCTGTGTCTACAGCCCCAAAAATAGTGCTTACAGGGAAATCTACAATATTTCATGATGATACAAAGAGAAAAGAGAGAAAGGATTTTAAATCAATTATCTAAGCTTTCATGTTTAAAAAATAAGAAAAATAAATGCAAACTAAACTTAAAGTAAGCTTCCAGAACATAATAAGAAAGATATGTGTGGAAATCAATGAAATTTAAAATGGACATGAAATACAGGAGAAACTAAAAGATAACGATTTGAACATGTCAATAAAGTTGATAGGCCTCCATTTGGCTTAACCCATTTATTCTTGTTTGTTTGAACTTCCCCTGTGTTAGTATTAAATGTGTCACAGGTCAAGAGCCCTCCCAACACCTAGTTACTGAGCCAATCATTCATACTTTAAAGTTTATTTTTATTTTTCTGTGTGTATATGTATGGTACGTGTGTACATGAGACACACACAGAAAGACAGAGAGAGAGAGAGAGAGAGAGAGAGAGAGAGAGAGAGAGAGAGAGAGAGAGAGAGAGGGAGAGAGAGAGAGAGAGAGAGATGTGCAGGTGCCTACTAAGAGAAGAAGAAGGTGTTAGATCCCTTGGAACTGGAGTTACAGGTGAGTATAAACTGCCTGAAGTGGGTTCTGGGAATGAACTGGTCCTCTGGAAGAGCAATGAGTGCTCTTAACTGCTAAGTCATCTCTCCAGCCCCTCTCCATGCCAGTCAATCATACGATAGCAAATTTGGTAGAGAATAGGAAGAGAAGGCAAAAACTACTAATAGCTAGAAGGAATGAAATAATAGATTATATAGCTATGAAAAGAATAATGAAAAATATTATGCACAACTTTAAATAATTTGACAACTTACACAAGACATTCAAATTTATTCAAAGAGCCCTTCCCCTCAAACACTGAGAAGATTTCAGTGGGAAACTCTGCCAAACGTTTAATTCTATAGGTGTGATTCTAGAAAATAGAAAAAGAGGAAAATTTTCTTCATTCACTGGTAAGGTTGGCATTGTCTTGATACCAAGAGCAAATGAAGATTATTAGAAAAGAATAAAGTTATAGATCAATATCTTAGTTATAGGTGAAGCTTTTCTTTCATTGTTATTATTAATTATCACTATTGCTATTTTAGCGAAACCAATTCACAAGATGGATAAGAAACCGTAGCCCAAGAAGTTTTGGTTCCAGGAAAGCCAGTTTGATTTACCACGCAGGGCTCTTTAACACCATGCTCTCTATTAACAGACCAAACAGAGACACGTGCCATTGTCTGACCAGATACAGAGGGAGCACTGATAAAGCTTGTCATCATTTTTTAATTCCTGGTAAATGTCTATCAGAGTGAGACTAAAAGAGGACTTCCCCTGCCTCACGAATGATGTACGGAAGTGCCTAGAAGTGACAACACAGAAAACAGTGAACGATCATTTGCTTTTCTACTAGCGTTGGTAAAATGTAAGAACGTCTGTTTTCACACCCCAGCACTTCTGTTTAGTAGTGCACTGGAGGACCTTGCCTCTGCAATAAGGAAGGAGGAAATTCACACACATAAGGACAGAGGCTGTAAAACTGTGTATCTGAAGGTAACATCATCCTTTGTGGAGAACGTTCTAAATGAGCTACAGAAAAGACAGCAGAACCAAAAAAGAATTTAGGAACAATATAAGATACAAGGTCAATATAAAAAGAAATCACTTGTGTTTCTATTACTAGTCACAATTAGAAAGTGCAAATAAAAATATAGCATGAATATCACAAAAGACTTAGAGATAAAACTGGTGTAGGAGTAGATTCACACAGTGAAAATTACAAGATATTGTTGAAAGAAATTAAAATTTTTACTTTATTTATTTTTATGTGCATTGGTGCTTTGCCATGGGTGTCAAGTCCCCTGGAGCTAGAGTTACAGACAGTTGTGAGCTGCCATGTGGGTTGCTGGGAATTGAACCTGGGTCCCCTGGAAGAGCAGTCAGTGCTCTTAGCCACTGAGCCCTCTCTCCAGCTCGAGACTAAAAATTTTAAATGACTGTCACAAATAACTTATGTATTAGAAGACCTGTAGTATTAAGGAATCGAATTCTTCTTGCCCCTTTTCTCAGGCTACTGTAACAAAATACCGTAGACTGGTTGGCTTGAACAACAGAAAGTTATTTTCTCAAACTACTAGAAGCTAAAAGTCGAAGGACCAAGGCATTGACAGGTTTACGGGTACTCTTCCTGCTGTGACAAAAGATCTCATAGAGGCAACTTCAGGAGGAGTTTATCTTCACTGTGCTTTCAGAGGGTGCAGCCCATCATGGTGGGAAAGGCTTGTAAGTCAATGGAAAGCATAGAATATAAAGAGTAATCAAATGGGAAAGATAGACCTGCTTCAATAATCAGTTCCAGGACAGTCAGATGGCCGTAGAGAAATGAACTCCCACTAGACTAAAAATCAACTTTAAATGGGGCTCTGATCTCAACATAAAAGCTATTTTTTTAATCTAGAAGAAAACACAGGAAAAAACCCTTTTGACCTTAGGATTACAGAGAAGCTCTCCTAGGTGAAATCGGGAATGCAGAGGCTGCAGAGAAACAACAAATTGGGCATCATCAAAATGGAACCTGTGCTCTTCAAAGACATTGTTCAGAAAATTAAAAGTAAAAATTCTTGTAAAAATATGTATCCAACAAATAACATGTCTTAAATATATAAAGAATTTTTACAATGCAATAAAAGTCAAATAATCCAATATACAAATACACAAATGTCAAATAAAACCCATTAATAAAAGTTTTCAACTTCCTTAGTCAAGGGGAAAATTCAAATCAAAACCAAAGCAAGTTACTGTTGCATGCTCATTATGAAAGTTGGAAGGCTGTTTCCTTTTTTAAAAAATCTGAAAATACTGAAGTTTAGCAACAATGGGAAGCAGCTGGACCTCTCATAATTACTGATTGACACACACAGTGGCTGAGCCCTTTGGAAAACACTGGAAAAGTTCCTGCAAACTTAAATAGGACTGGCCACACAACCCAGCATTCCCAGGTAGACATCACGTCTAGCTTTTTTTTCCCCAAAAGAAATGGAAATATGTTCACATAAATATTTAGAAGGAATTATTAGTAGCAGTTTTGTCCATAATCAATAAATAATTAACCAACTGGCAAATGAATAAACATTATATTACATTTGTAGAAGGAAATACTACACAATAGTATAAAGAAATAGTTACTGATGTGTATGATGGCAGGGATAAATCTCAAAAGCATTGTATTATGGAACCTAACAAGGATTGAGCACATCAGTCTCTTGTGTGAATTCTAGATTCTCTATAGAGACCTAAGTCAGGTCAGTGACCGCAGAGGATCATGGGTGAGGGAAGACTGATTGTGAAGGGGAATGAGGGAACTTCAGGGAGCTAGCACTAGTCTTTAAATGTGACTATGCACAACTAGAGAGTTCTCAAAGTGACTGAAGTGATGGAGATTCTAGAGATTAGAGGGGTAAAGCTGATGGTGATGGGGCTCTGGCAGCAGCAGCAGCAGTAACATCAGCATTGGTATCAGTACCAGCAACAGCAGCAGCAGCAGCAGCAGCAGCAGCAGCAGCAGCAGGCAGTAGTCCTTCCTTGAATCACTGTGAACTGAGTCCTTTCCAGGCAGTTGTTTCAGTCAATCTTCAAAATAAGGATTGTGGGGGGGGGGGCGGTGACCGCTGCTGCTTCTGCTTGTCATGGATGAGGGAACAGATCCCCCCAGAGTTCAAGCAACAGGTTCCGGCATCCTTTACTGTTCAGCAGGTGTGGCGAGTCCCCAAGTCTCTGCTCTAATTTACAGTTTTATCCTGTACCCTGCACAGACTTGTTTCTGGTTGGGCTATACAGCAGCCCAACACCAAACTTCCTGTTAATGATTTTGCTAAGAAACCGCTATTATACAGGGTAACACAAGGCATTTCCATGCACGTCTATAATGTACTTTGTGCACACCCCACACCCACTCTTCTCGCTTTTCTTTCCCTCCCACCAGTCCCCTTTGCTCCCCAATTTCACTCCTACCCTTGGGTCATCAGTACACACATGATCTTATGTATCTATAAAGTCTAAAACTCACAAGGGAGAGAAAAACGTGAGATAGCTGTCTTCCTGAAACTGACTTGACAAAATGTATATTTTCCTACACATGACCTAACATCAGTCTTTCTCATGGTTGAGAAAAATTCACTATGCACAGAAACCTCATTGTCTTTATTCACCCTCTGTTGCTGGGCTCCAAGGCTCAACACCAACATTCTCTACCATAGCCAACCCTTTGCAATACCTTTACCAGGACACTCAGAACGATTAGGATGTTTCTCTTCCCAGACTGAGACTCTTAGAATGTGGCCTCCCCTGACTAACAAGGAAAAGACATCTGAGGACTTCCTGTGAGTGCAAGCTGTTTTCTGGAAGTAGCTACTGAGACAGAATGTGAGGAAAATTCTCCAAAGCCAGGGGAAGGACAGGAAAGAAAACATGCATGGATAGAGGGAAAGGTCTGGTTTGGCTTGGTTGGGTCTTGATCAACCCAACAGGAAACTCTGGAGCATGTGTTGGCCAGCAGAGCAGCCAAGGCTAGGCCAAAATGAGAGAGCCTTTATATCCCTGCCTCACGCCATCACTGGACCATGAAGCAGGTGACCTTGAGCAAAGCAACTCTGGAGCCTAGGCAACCCTGAGCTGCTGACAGCCTGAGGTCACCTGTCACTGCACCAACATGCTGGGCAGCCAGACCCTCCTTAAATTGAGGCTCTCCATTGAAGTTCCCCACAACAGGGTGCTGTCCTTTCTGATGCATCCCAAACCACCAAAATAGGACTAAATTCCCCCAGGTTTTTCCAAGAAGATAAAAAATAAATCTTCTAATGTATCATGTTAATAGATACACTGATTTGAAAAAGTCAAGCCCCGCCTTTAATCCCAGCACTCGGGAGGCAGAGCCAGGCAGATCTCTGTGAGTTTGAGGCCAGCCTGGGCTACCAAGTGAGTTCCAGGAAAGGCACAAAGCTACACAGAGAAACCCTGTCTCGAAAAAAAAAAAAAAAAAAAAGAAAAAAGAAAAAGTCAAGCCCACAACGTGCTGTTTGAAGACACTTGCTTTAATGAGTTGAAACAAAACCCATTCATCCAAACACCAGTGTTCCTTTTCCTTCTAGTGAACTCTGGATAACAAACTTGATTCTTCTATCTTTCATTCATTTCTTCATCTAAAGTGAATGATACACTCTCCCTATACATTGGACACTCTGATGACCAATCCAGATATGAAACCAAGCACAATATAGCAAGAATAGATAAATGATCCTTTAAAAAAAAAAAAAAGGCTTCTGACCCTCTAAAGCATAGAATGCATGTACCACAGGAGGACAAGAAGGTAGCTAGTGATAGCGAACTGCATGCTGCCTGGCCTTGGAGCAGGCGGAGGACCCAGCTTTGTGACATTTAAGAGCATCCAGAACAATGAACTGTTGAATAGAAAAGCATAGGAGGTCACTGGGCAGAAAAGGCAACATAAGCAAAATCGGGGTGAGCAGTTCAGATGTGGAGACTGCGTAGATGAGATCAGTAGACTCGGGGAGACAGTTGCCTCAGTGCCCTTTGAGATGGCATGTGAGTGTTGTGAAACATGAATTGGGGCTGATGGGCCAAATGACCAAGGCAAGCCAGTGCCTGATTCAACAATGTGATTCGTGTAGCCTTCTGGATTTTTCTTTTCCCTTCGTCCCCTCCTAAAACAAAAATTTCTTTAGTCCTAACCCCAATCCTTGTCCTACCATTTGTTGCAGGGCCATAGATTTGTTTCCTTTGATATATTTTTAATTTATGTTTTAGAATTTTATACATATGTTCAATGTATTTTAGTCATACTCACGCCCACTCCTTCCCCAACTCCTTCCGGTCCCCCTTACCCTGACTCTGACCGACTCCCTCTCAACCTCATATCCTTTTCTAAGCTGGAGACCAGTTAGTGCAGCCTGTACGCACATAGGTGTAGGGACCACCAACCGGAGCGTGGCAACCTTCCAGGGGCCACATCCCCAAAGAAAACAGATTTCTCCCCCCAGGAGCGGATTAGGACTTGTGACGTCCCACCCCCACCCCCACCCACGCTGGACTTTTGACTGGCTTCAAATCCATCCTGCTCAGATTTTCTCATCACTTCCACCCGAGGCTTCCAGCTCTTCGTTGAGAGGAAGATGGTTTTCAGCCCACACCAGCAACCACAAAGTGATGACCAGATGAGAAGCTGCTGTGAGGCCTCCAATAGAAGAGCCCTGATCTGTGGGACAAAGACAGACTGCCTTGGCCTCAGGCACATCCTCTCCTGCTGACCCTGGGCCTTAGCATGCCCTCCCCTCCTGGCCCTCTGCCTTGGGCACATCCTCCCCTCCCGATTTATACTGAAAAGAAGTCATGGGCCTCCCAGTACTTTCTGCTCCTCTGCCTTCTTGTTTCCCCTTGCAGCTTCCTGGTCCCTTGATAGGGTGGCTTTTAGCAAGACTAGAAGCAAATATTTAATTCAACATGATCCCCTGGAAATCAAGAATAAATCTAACAGATCCTCTTAACTCAATTAATTTCCAGAAAATGTGCCTCTGAATAGCACAGCTGATTTACATATGGTAAGTCAAGCAGGAGTTAGCAAATATTTTCTGGATTTGTAAAATGGTTTTTTAAGATACCCTGATGAGTCACAGTGTTTAATCCCTTCTCCCATAAATAGGATAACAGATCTTTGCAGTGTTTTCTCTTAAGTAAATAGATTTTAAAACTGTACCTATAGAGTGTCCCCTGTTCTTGTCAGCTGTCTGTGAATGATCACAGCAGCTGGAATGAAGGATAGCACATCACACCTCAGCTCACACTTCCTGCCTTTTGTTTTCCTGAATCATGGCCTCGATGTTGTTTAAATAGGGCTCTGTATGTTTAATTTCCTTCCTTTCTCCACAGAGACCCAACATGCTTTTTTCTTTTTTTTTAATCACTTTATCTTCCACAGTGGGCCATAAGTGCCTTTGAGCTGAAATTGAGCTCATGTCTTTATTTATACAAGTAAATATATATTTGGACATTTTAATGCATGGTCATTTATTTTATCAGTCGACGACTTGGGCAGAAACGTATCTGTGTACACTTCACCCACATCGTGAGCTTTGCCTTTAAAGACTGCCTGCTGATAGGGATTGCTCATTGTGTGCACAGCGTATGCAGATGGCCCGCTGGAGAGCATGCATCTTCCAACGTATGTGGAGTGACTCTGTTCTTTTCATCTTGCAGATTTATTTCACTGTTAGTGATGCTCTCTTCATCTCAGATCCCTGTCCAAGAGCCAAAGACGCATAGAGTCAGAAGGGACATTCAGATGCCATTTGGCCTGAGTAAGCCAAAGTTGGGAAGCTCCCAGCAACTTTCAGTGGCAAGACAGTGGCCTCTTCAAAGCCCAGAGAGAACATTTCATTGTTTTTCATTTCTACTAGAAAATTCTGTCTTATACCAAACCAAAGATTTCTGTTGTCTAACTTCCACCTACTTGCCCTGCCTTTTGGACACACACAGGAGACACATAGGCTAGTCTTGGGAAGACAGTTCTGGTGTCTTCTCCAGGCGAAATCTCCAATTCCCTTCCGTCCTTCCTCACGGTCCTAATATCTGCATCTGTGCTGTATCAACCTTTCATTTAGCTTTGGAAACCTTCCATATGGCCTGGATAGGGCACCAACATGGGGAGACCCCCCCAAACACCCCTTTTCTTCTGTCTCTAATGTGGGCTTATTAGTGATTTGCCAGTTTTGGCAAACAGGTTGCACTCTTAATATAACTAACTTGACACACACACACACACACACACACACACACACACACACACTCACACAGTAAAGTTTAGCCCATTTAAATATTGAATCAAAATGTAGAACTTTGCATTTGAATTCTGCCTCACTTCTTTCTTCATATTGATAGACCCAGGACTGGCTTTTTAAGGTATGATCAGCAATCATCTTAGCCCTCTCTCTGCAAGCTTGATTTTAGCTGCAAAGCTGAAAACTGTATTTTTCATGTCAACATTTAAGCCATGAATGAAAACATGGAGTAGAATGAGGCTCCGTGGGGAATTTCTTGACATACCATTGATAACTCCTAGCCAGATTTATGTTGCTTGATTAATGGACAACATTCAGTTTCTACGTTAAATGCCCCTTCAAAAGCCTCTGTGTTAAGAACAACTTCCGAACTCGTTTGTTGGTAGTATTTGGAGGTGGGCTCTACAGGAGGCAATTAGTGTTGGATGTGGCCATGAAGGCGGAATGAGTCCCTGGGGGATTTAAATGTATAGAAAAACTGAAGATCACATACCCTGCCCTCTTGCCCTTTGCAGTGCTGTGACCAAGCAAGACTGTCACCTGACACTATTGTGGGAGTCTCTCTGGAATCCGAACTCCGACACCCATGAGTAGAAGAGAGGAGATGTCACGCAGGGTGGGGGTGGGAGGAGATGAAGCCAGGATAATGCCTAGAGACTTGGATGCCAGGCTCAGTTTCTAGTCTCATTTTATACTCTAAAACCACAAGGTGGGGCGGGCAAGCAAGCAAGATTTTACAGAAGTTTATGTGGCAGTCAGGAGGTTGTTAAGGGCAATGACCCATTGCTTGAACTATTTCTCCAGGTCATTCTGTTCCAGGTAGCAAGTGAAGTCATGCTTGGTAAATGGCAGTACAAACAGTGCTTTAAGTAAATCACTAATAAATCAGTATCTAACAGTTGATCTTTTCTATCTTACCAATCTCCAGACCCATAGGATGAATAAACTTCTATTGTTTATCATTCACCTAGTCTCAGATATTCTGTTTGGTAACAAGAAATGGACCAACATAGGAGTTAATAGCCCTTTATCCGGCTGTCTATGGATGAATTTATTTTTTTCTATGTGAAAATTTATTGCATGCCTTACTCAAATTATGCTATGTCAAAACAGAACTTTCTTGGCCTGAAATTCAATAACTCAATCAAAGGTGAATTAGATGTATCACCTAAGTGTTCCAATAACAAAGTACACTCACATTTGTTATCACAATTAGTATGTTGCATTATAATGATTTGCGTCTTTGACCCAATTAGGCTGTGGGCTCTTTGATGATGGGAGCTAACTTGCTTACTCACAACTGTATGCTATAATGCACACTGGTGTGATCTAACAGTTAATAGGCACTCAACAGATATGAATTTAATTCGTAAAGTTAGAGTGCACTGATTGAAGACAGGAGAACAAGAGTTTTAGAAGAACATGGAGCCTGAAGTGCATATGTGTGAGTCATGAGTAGGGTTGATCTTTCTGGGTTCACCCACAATTCTCCTCTTCAAAGAAGAGGTCATCATTGATTGTATGCCACAGAATATATAGAGTCAACCTGCCACTCCTCACTTACCAAGAGGGCTTCATACCCTATTTTCTTCTTATCATCCTACCCTAGAGGATTATCTCAATACCTGCAAAACACTGATATACAAAGATTAGTACCATATCCCCCCTTAACCACACTGGGCAATGGTACTTACAGGGTTGAAATTTAGAAGGAAGAATTTGCATGACAACATGGATTTTAGAAGAGTCAAAGTAATGAAGGAAATTAAAAGCAAGATAATGAAAGAGATTTTTTAGGAAGACTGTGTTGAACAAGAAAAAGGAAGCAATATGGCATATGAAATTTAAAAAAAAAAAAACAGAATGCTTGCAGTCAGACTGACTGGATATAGTAACTTCTGTCACTTTTCTTCGGCGAGGAAGAACTACATGGGCTTTATATGGAAAGAAGCTTCTGTCAAGATGGTAACCCACCACCCTCTGACTGGACTTAAGCTCCAGTCCATGAGATGAAATCCTTACCTGGCATCATTGTCAGGCCAAGAATCTATACCTAGACAGGCCATGGGCCCCAGGGGAGAACCTCCTCCTCCTCTTCCTCTGCTGCATGAGTATAGTATTAAGTAAACTCCTAATGACATCATTAAAGTACTGTATCAATGCATGCTCCCATCCTTCTCAGAGAAACTTCTATTTGCAGTAGACGGTGATCAGCACAGAGACGCACACCTGGCACAGGTGCAGAGAACTGGAGACTGAGAACTTCCCAGTCTTACATGGGACATCTTAACCACATTCCCTCCTCCCAAGACTCAAGGATCACTGCAGAGGAGGGGCAGAAAGACTCTAAGAGCCAAAGGCGATAGACGACCACAACCAAACAGATACCACAGGGCAGCTGCGAATATGAGCTCACAGCAATTGTGACAGCATGCCCACCCTCATGTGAGCTCAAGCCAGACCACATCTCAGCATGGAGTGGGCAGGGAGGGAGTCCTGAAGTCCCAGCCCTAGCTGAGGAGCTACTGTAATTGATGGATGCTGGGAAAGGGCAAGTCAGTTTTCTTTAAGAATGTTACCCCTAGTAAGCTGATCATCCTCCAGTAGACCACACATCCAAGAACAGATAATAGTAGCACAAGTTAGACTTGAGGGGTTAGAAAGGGTGGGGGATGACACAAAGGTGGTCAGGCAGGGAAGTAGGGTGGATCTGGGAGGAGTTAGGGTAAAGTGAATATGATCAAAACACATTGTATGGAATTGTCAAAGAACTAATAAAACAAAAAGATCGAGCAGGTGTCAAGGAGAGAGGCCATCCTGGGAGACCCTCTACAATCAGGCCCCTTGGCCAGCAGGACACTCAGCTAACCCTGCCATCCTTGAGAGTCTAAGCCAGTGAAAACCCTAGACCCACTGACCACACAGGGAACTCACGCTGACTTGGCTCAGACCTGTGAATGCTAATGTATGTAAGTGACGGCTGTGGCCTATGGACCACGCAGAGGAGAGCCATGGGAAGGACTTCTAGTAGAGCACCAGCCTGAGCTCTGAAGGGCTCATGGATGCAAGAGAAGACTGCCTGCTAAGAAGCCTATGCCAAACAAACAAAAGCAGGTGAGAATACAAAAACTCTCTACCATATTGATATTAGCTGTGGTCATACAAATTGAGGCCAAGGAAATGCAAGCCGAAGGAACACAGGTCACTTCAGGTTTGGTTCTGCTGCTTAACTCACCACCTGAACACCCCCCCTCCCCCCCGCGCTGTGGTGCCTAGCCCCCCCGCACCATAATGACCCTGGCAAACAAGGCAGATATGGAGAGCTGAACTGAGCCCTCATGAGCAGAACTGCTGAGCTGGCAGGTCCCCAGATCTGTATCAGACCATGCTTGAACGGATGGGTTGAAGTCACTGAAAGGTTGGGGTTACCTGTTGCTACAGCATAACCTTGCCTATATGGACTGAAGCATTCCACCTGAAAAGATCACCCCACGGCACAGGCTCACCAGTGTCATAAGCAGGATTTGGAACCAGGGGTGTAGGACCCACAGTGCATGGTCAACAGCATATGTAAGAAAGGTCACGTGAAGATTCTGTGAGAAGTGGAGAATATGTTAATCATGACAGCTGCCACCACGTCACCAGCTTTCTTAATCCACCTTGACTATGACCCCAATCACGTTATCTTTGAAGTCACATGGCATTTCTCCAGATCTGCACATGTTGGTGGAAAGATGATCAAAACAGGATCATCGTACTCGGCAATGTGTGTACTAGACATATGAGAATCAAAAGAGATCACAATAAACACAGAAGGCACGAGAAAGGAGAGTAGAAAGGCTTGAGAAAAGGAAGCACTAAATAGAATGAGTTCAAACACCTTTTCCTAGAAAGGACTTCCAGTAATAAATACTTCAGAGCAATCCGTGGGAGGCAAATCCTAGGGTTGATGGGACACAGAGGTGATAAAATGTGTAAGCCAAGTGGCTGAATGGAAGGCTTTAAGTGCCTAATTATGGACACCCAGGCATGCTGAGCAGTTAAAGAGGGTAACCAACAGAACACAGAAAAAACAGTCTGCAGATTACAACAGACGGAACTGCACAAAACCCTGAACTTCAGGAAGAGGACCAGGAGGAAGTCACTACTGTAGGAAAGTCTGGACCACCTGCATCCATCTCTCTCTCTCTCTCTCTCTCTCTCTCTCTCTCTCTCTCTCTCTCTCTCTCTCTCTCTCTCTCTCTGTGTGTGTGTGTGTGTGTGTGTGTGTGTGTGTGTGTGTGTGTGTGTGTGTGTGTGTGTGTGTGTGTGTGTGTGTGTGTGTGTGT
>CABHPR010148969.1:24272-52237 GCA_902168415.1 Peromyscus melanophrys | reverse complement strand
TGTGTGTGTGTGTGTGTGTGTGTGTGTGTGTGTGTGTGTGTGTGTGTATACATGTGGGTACATGCCCATGTGGGTATGTATGCACCTGCATGCATGTATGTGTGGAGGCCAGAGGTCAATATTAGGTATCTTCCACAATCACTCACAACCTTATTTTTTGAGACAGGGTCTCTTGCTGAACCTGAAGCCACCAATTTGGCAAGACAGGCTGGCCAGCAAGCTCCAGAGAGCCACATGTGCCTATCTTCCAGTACTGGAGTACAATGTACTCTGCTACCCTGATATTTTTATGGAGGTGTCGGGGGAGGGGGAGCATCTATCCTAGTTTGCTTTCTATCACTGTGATAAAGACAATGACCAATAGAAACCTGGGGAGGATTGATTTCATTTTACAGCTTACAGTTCATTCCAAAGAGAAGTCAGGGCCGGAACCTGGAGGCAGGAGCTGAGGCAGAGGCCCTGGAGGAACACTGTCTACTGGCTTATTCCCCATGACTTACTCAGTCTGCTTTCTAGCACCCAGAACTACCTGATTAAGGGTGGCACCACACACAGAGAACTGGGTCCTCCCACATCAACCATTAATCAAGAAAATGCCCCCACAGGCTTGTCTACAGACCAATCTGATGGGGACATATTTTTAGTTGAGGTTCCTTCTTCCCAGATGACCTAAGCTTATGTTCCGTTGACAAAAAAACTAACCAGCACAGATCCAAACATCAGTTCCTCAGACCCACACTTCCACACTGTACTGACTGAGCCACTCCACAACCCTCTTTTGGGTGAATATTTGTAAAACTAGAAAAACTTGCAATAGACACTTATGCCTACTTCTGTTGATTTCTTCCTTCATGACAGATGATCTGGTGACATTGACTATGACTCCCAAATTACTCAGAGAAGTCAAAGAGAGCATCTTCTAAACCACTGCTAACCTATCACCACAATCTCATCAGCTTAGGCATTTCTTAAAACTAAAACATTGAGTAAGAAGGCAAGGCCTGTCTTTTAGGCCAACAAAGACAGAAATGACTACAATGGCCTACTTCCTCCATCCCAGGCACTCTCCCCTTAGGGATAGATGTGATGGATGACAAATGAGGTGTTAATGGGTCCCATTAGACCAGAGTTCATATGCTTATAGGACTCAGCCAAGGCTCTTGTCTAGGGAGAACTGTAGGGAGTGGCCTGGTCCTTGGAGCATTATCTAAACAGAGTTGTGGAACAGCAACCACTGTAACCATGGGCCCTCGTCAGGCTCCAGCATCTTCTAAGGTTCTCTCCAGACTCCATTCCTGAGAATTAGGCTCCCCCTCACAGGATCACCCTTACCATGGCTTCTTCTATCCTGCCTTAATTGCTTCATCTAAGATACTTGTAATTAACAAATCATTCACATGGTCAAGTCATACTGAGCAATATAATTCTTTCTCTTATTTCCTGATATCTCAAATCAATTCTCAAATGCTAAATCTTAGTACACTCAAAATAATGTCCACTGTACCTTTTCCCTGTGGAAAATCATCATATTAGAAAAGTCATTTGTCTTAGTTAGGATTTCTATTGCTGTGAAGAGACATCATGACCATGGTGACTCTTACAAAGGAAAACATTTAATTTGGGTGGCTTACAGTTCAGAGATTGAGTCCATTGTCATCATGATGGGCAACATGGTGGCATACAGGCAAATGTGGTGCCGGAGAAGGAGCTGAGAGTCCTACATCTTGATCTACAGGCAGCAGAAGGAAACTCCACACTAAGCCTAGCTTGAACACATAAGATCTCAAAGCCCGCACATACAGTGACACACTTCCTCCAACAAGGCCACACCTACTCCAACAAGGACACACTTTCTAATAGTGCCACTCCCTATGGGCTGAGCATTCAAACACTGAGTCTATGGGGGCCACACCTGTTCAAACCACCACATCATTCTTTACAATAAGGATGTGTTTTGTTATTTTGTTGGTGTCCCTTATAAAAGTATTTTTCATCACCCTCCCTCATGTATAATAAAGAGAGGCTTGTGTATATAAAAGTCTGGTTATAATTCTATCTTAGTGACAGCCTTAGTTTCCAAGGACACTATGTAGGCCAGTAAGCAAAAACTGAATGGCATCAAGTATCCCCAGTTAAAAGTCAAGATTTGTCTTCCATAAAAGCTCTTGTGTTTCCCACTCAGATCTCAGAATCTCTCTGATTTTTTTTTTACAAAAGGAAAACACCCACTTCTGTGTTGGAAGGAAATACATAAAAAACCCATGTTCACCCTTCTGACACTTGCCAAATGCTGAGTGTTGGTCTTGTGCTAAGTAGTAAGGACTCTAACTCAAGCCATGCTTCCTTCCAAGGAGGAAGATGAACTTGGACTTGGACAGAATATACTTAGAATTTTGACTCAAATGTTACTATAAGCTTAACCTCCCTAAACTTGTGTTCTCTTATTTCTAAAATGCAGACAAGAGCACCTATCTAATGAGGCACATGTAAATATTTAGTGAGTTAATGTAATGAGTTAGAGTGGTGATTGGCACTCGCTAAGATCACAACACATGCCCACTCTTCTCTTCATGTTTATCTTTATGGGGAAAGTGAGATTGAGAGAGATGGAGGAATTTGCTGGTAAAAAACCAGAGCTATAACGTAAACTAAGTCTATAAAAAATCATGCTACATTTTCCTGAGAGGCATCAACGTCTTGGAAGGTCCACCCATTTTTTTTGTGTAGCAATTTCACCATTCACAATGACTATTTCTTCTAAATCTGTCTACAGCACAGCTGCAGAATGGCCGCTGTGGAAGTCAGGCCCTCATGTTCTTTGATTTTTGTCTACTTGGAGAAAAAGATCAACCTATTGAAAAGAAGAAACTTTCTCAGGAAACCTCTGCTTTCCTTCTGATCAAAGCTGGATCACACAATCATTGAACTACTTAGTCATCTGTAAGGAATACGGAAAGACTCTTGGAGCTGGGGGCCACCGAAAGTTTTCTGCTGCCTCCCTTCCCTATGCCCTCCCTCCAGCCCTCCCTCTGTTTCTCACCCCCACGCCCTTCCTTCCTTCCTTCCTTCCTTCCTTCCTTCCTTCCTTCCTTCCTTCATTTCTTCCTTCTCGTTCATTAAAACCTTCAGGACTAAAGAGAATCAAATATTTTTAACATTACATGTCTCCAGTTGATTAGTGGTTATAAGAGAAAGATGATAGAAGTGGATGTCACAGAGAAGGAGGCAGGAACCAGAGCTCAGATAAGGAGCACTGGCCTCAGGGAAGGGACACAAGAAGGAGCAAGTAGGTCCCAGGCTCCTTCCAGAAGCCAGTCACTGCCCTCTGCTAGCCACCTGGATTTCTGAGGAGCCATTTTTCTGCCTTCTAGGCTTCCACTAGGCTCCACCAGAAGAAGCCATTGAAGAATGTGTCCTTACCTGCAGAACTTAACATTCCTAGCTGGATTTAAAAAAAAAAAAAACCAGCTAAGGGTTGACATTGGAGAAAATGTGAGAATCAGGTTTCCTCATGAGCAATTCTCCTTGTCTCTTCATGACAAGCTCTGGCTAGGCTTTGCTAAAGGAGTCCAGAGATTTAGCCACAGACTCTAGTGAGGAGAACACTCCATAGTTCTGAATGTTCTATGAAGGAAAGCAGCTTCCTCCTCCCATGAGTTCATTACAAAGGGGGAAAGAATATCTTTATAGCAGGAAAAAAAATCAACTACCAAACACCAATTGTGATGGCCAGTGTTGATTGTCAACTAGAAGGATCCGGAGCCGTTCAGAAGACAAGCCTCAGGCACACCTGTGAGGGATCATTCAGCCTCTGGGCAGGCCAACAACACACACAGATACAGATACTCAGGGTTCCCATGGAAACTGATGAAATCTGAGCAAGGTGCCTGTGTTACTGTGTCACAAACGTCCCAGTTATGGCATTCTGTAGTTTTGAAAGATTCTACCACTGAGTGCAATTAGAGGAAGAGTATGGGATGTTTCTGTATGTACATCTACAGTTATCTCAAACTTAAAGTTTTTAAAGCATCATGAGAGGGCTAAGGAGACAGCTCAGTTGATACAGTGCCTGCTGAACAAGCCTGAGGACCTACCTGAGCTCGAATCTCCAGAACCCGTGGGAAAAGCCCAGAATAACAGTGCACATCTGTAACCAGGACTGAGAAGCAGAGACTAGAAGATGCTTGGCGTTCACTGGCCAGCCAACTTAGTCAACTGATGAGTGCCAGGTTGAGAATCAGTCTCAAACTAAATAAATGACACGGACAGCTATTGATGAAGACAACTGATAGCAACATCTACCCTCTACGTGTATACATACATGTTGCGTGACATTGTTTCTCGGGAGACATGAACAAATGTTTACTCACTCCAAGACAGGGAACTGAGGACAGACCAAAATACGGATACCAGCCCAGGCCAGCTTGGGAAACCAGAGTTTCCTTGGGGCTGCTTGCAGGAATATGGGTGAGGAATTACTTACAAGAGCAGAAATGACTCAAAGGTAGCTGCATCACCAGAGCCCACCCTAGGAGAGGTGACAGCTCACAAAGCTGGGAACCTGGAGCACACTGCACAGCCTGTGGGCAGCTCAGCAGGTTGGAGGGTGCCCACCCTTCCAGGTGGCTCAGTTGTTCTGGGCCTCTTCCACACAGCTCAACTTCTCCCAGGTGACTCAGTTGTTCTGGGCCTCTTCCACACAGCTCAGCTAGTCCTCACTTCTCCCAGGTGGCTGGGCTTGTCTGAGAATCTTTTCTCAGCAGTCTTTACTATTTATATACTCTTGGGAAGGACCAGACTTATGAATCTGGTTAGTTTCAGGGACTTCCTGAAGTTATTTTGAGTTGTTTATTTCCTGTCTTAATGAGCTTCCCTGCAATATTTTATAACCCCATCTCCAACTTAGAACATCCTGTTGTCTTACCTCCCTGTAAACATCTATTTTAAGAACATTTCCTCCAAGATGGGATGTTTTAGTCTCAGAGGAAACTGCTACACAGCTATACACATGTGTGTGTACCACATGAACACATATGCATACCATACACACACACTGAAATAAAAATACATGTTGAGGCTGTAAAAGTCAATTAGGAATAATTCCACACTGACAGACTAAGGTGCTACAATAACTCAGTGTAACTTGGGATCCTGGACACCAATGGGATGGAGTCTGTAGTTTATTTCATAGTATTGCACCCATGTTCGTTTCTTGGCTTTGATTAAATGTATTATTATTGCTGTGGTTTTTGTGGAGAAATGTGCCCCAAGGCCCATGTGTTTGAACACCTGGTCTCCAGCTGGAAGTGCTTTTGGAAGGTTGTGGAAGGTTGTGAATCATTGGGTGTGGACCTTGGGTTTTACAGGCTGCTTCTACTTCCTCGCTGCTCTCTGCTTTCTAAGTAGGAGTGCTGAGTGAGCGTCCACTTCACGATATTGCGGCCACACCTTCCCCAACGTGATGGACTAGATCCCTTTTTAAACCCTGAGCCCAAGTGAATCTGTCCACCCTGAAGTCACTTCTTATCAGGAATTTTGCCACTTGACACAATTATGTTTGATGGTAGCACTGGAGAGAAGTAGTCGAAGGAAAAACAGGACTCTCGATACCATTCTGCCACCTTTTCTGTGTTCAAACAAAAAAAAATCGAAAAGAAATTTCTGTAAACTAAGTTTTCCTTTATGCTAATTACTTAGAAACAGCTTTAAACCTCAACTGGAAAGGTAGAAAATCAGCCAGCAAAATTTAAAACAGAGGAAAACAAAGGCCACATACAATCTCTCACTGTTCATTTCTACCTGTGTCTTCAAGTTCAGGACCATCTACACAGCTGGAAGACAAATCCCTGGAGTTTAAAAGTTGAGTCAATGCTCTTCCTTACCAGAGCCTCTCCAAGCCACTCTGAGTTCCCCCAATCTGGTGCTTGTTTTTTGCAGTGACAGCCTTTCCCCCTACTGTGCTGTGAGAAAGCCATCTCCTGCCCTGGCCTGCTCTTAAGAGAGGAAACCAGCTGGGTGTGGTGGCACAAATCTGCAGTCCCAGCACTCAAAAGGCTGAGGCAGGAGGATCATGATTTCATGGCCAACTTGGGCTATATAGTGAATCTGAGGCTAGTCTGGGTTACATAGTAAGATCCAATCTTAAAAGAAAAAAATCCAAGTTTGAATTTTTTTTTCTGTTTTAAAAGAAAGAGAAGAAACTCAAGTTGGCATGTAACCTCTTTGGCCAGTCTCAGTGAACACATCTTGGCTCTATCATGTAGCCTAGATGGATGGGTAGGCATGACTCTCAAAATATCTTTCAAATATTGGTTGAAATCTTGTGCATATGATTCTCCTCACATCATGCATATGAAATAGATTTCTTCACACACACTGCAGTCCAGGAAGCTCAGAAGTGGCAATGGATTTCCACCCGGCAGCGTCGACTGTGCGGGCGTGTTCTTGGGCTCTCTCTCTCTGCTGTGTTCATAGACCAGGTCCTTCTGAAGAAGCCAGATTTTGTTATGTAAAGTTTCCCCCCTTTCCTTTAAATGAGTATTTTTCCAAGCATGGAATTCGGAGGAGAGGTCACTTTCTGCCTGGGAATCTGTCTGCTTTCTTTTTATGGCCATTTCTATATTGAGAAGGTCCTGGGTCCAGTCGGCCATGAAGTATCCTGGTAAAGCTTCCCTGAGTCACTTGCTGGTTGTCACCTCAACTGTCCTTCCGAAGCCACGCCCTTCTAGCGCTCTTCAATCCCTGATAGTTCTGGCTGGAGTGGAAAAATATCTAATGATAAACTATTTGTTTCTTCTTTGAGTTCTTATCTATGCAACTCTAGTCCAGGCTCAACTGATCTGGTTTCCATCCATCTAACTGGAGAGGTTACAGCAGGATGGACAGAAGTTTGGACATAACAGTCTGGGAAAGCTTCTCCCATAAACCTGACTTGATACATCTGTCCTGCTGGCAGCCGGCGGCCACCAGGATTCCAGCTGGCTCTTTGCCTCTTCTGAGAGACTCAGTCAGACGAGGAGCTCCCAAAGCCCTTCACTCACACTGAAGAAGGCATCCTGCCCAAGACAGCCACAGAGAAGTTGGCATACAGTAGGCCCAAGTTCGATATTCCAGGTGCACAAGGAAGACACACACGTCCAACAATGAGAACAAGATTGGAGAGAGCAGATTCCCCGAGCCCTAGCTCTTCAGAATACCATTCTCCTACAACCACGTGCAACAAAGTCTTCACTTTCATCCTGATCTGGTTCTGCTAGCCGAGATGATACAACATAAATCTAAGTTGCTGATCTCCAGATTCCAGAATAATATGTTCATTTTTTTTTTGCATGGGAGATCCAGCCTAGAACATCCTGTACCTCTCTTTCTAACTGAAGCACTCCAGCATCACCGACTTTAAAGGAAGTTCACCAGCATCCAGGAGTATGGACCCCTCGCCCTGTTCTCAGCCCCTGCACTCATAGTTCAAGCTGCTGACCATGTGGAAGAAGTTCAAACCACCTCTGGGTAAGATTTCAGGCTTCTTTAAGGGTCTTTGTCATGTGGGTGAGGCTGCTGTACTGAGGAGGTTTTGGGGGCTCACGGGTGCAGCATATTCTCTTGGTGGACTTTTGACCCTCATCAGAGGGTGCCTAATGACTATTGCACAGTTTTAACTTCAGTGTTTCCTGGTCCTGCAGCTCACAACACATACCACCCATTGGGGTGTGTGTGTGTGTGTGTGTGTGTGTGTGTGTGTGAGAGAGAGAGAGAGAGAGAGAGAGAGAGAGAGAGAGAGAGAGAGAGAGAGAGACCAGAAAGGGCTGTGAGTCTTAACTTGTCTCTCTCTATAACTTGTCTGGAAGGTTCTGGAAGATGCTGGGAGGAGGGGTTGCAGAACCCTGGCTGCCATAGCACTGGCCTCTACTTGATGAGGGGAATAATCCATGGAACTCGGTGACATTTCCTTTCTATTTATTCTTTATATTTTAATGGAATTCTGTGGTCCAGACTTGGTTTCAGGCTCTCTGCTCTCGGAGTCAGCTAAAGTACAAGGGGGAAAGAAAGTAGTGGGGGAATTAGATTCTTGATTTGTGTCCAGATGGTCCTAGCCGAAAATAGACTCAGAGATTCTCACTGCAGACTTGCCTCTGGTATGAAACTCCCCACCCCCTTCATTTGAGGTCTTCTTGGTAAGAGCGGGAATGGGAAAGACACTGGGAACATTCATTTCTCCTTTTCCCAGCCATGTATTAAAAGGCCTACACAGGTTCCAGTCCAGGGCTTCTGTGGAACACCAGGATCTGCACCACACACAGCGGGCCAGGGTGATGTGATTTTAACCAACTTGGCCTGAAGGCCATCCCAAGTGTGTGCAGCAGCAAGGACGAATGTGTGTGACATGCTGGGAAGCATGGCAGCAGCTGGCCCTCGGTAAAGGGTTCATTCAAGCCTGCCGCCAGCACGGTGGCCTGCCCACACTCCCCTGGCACCATGTTCAGGAAACTTAAACAAGGAGACAGATAGGGCCTAGCCTGTGCTCTCCAGTTACAGGCATGTTTCAGAGGCATTCACTACCTGCTTTCCCCAAGGAGAGGTGTCCAGGTTTCCTTGTCCCCTGCCCAAAGGTCAGCTTAGAAGTGAGGGGATGAGGGTCATCTGTGAGGGCAGTGCAGAGAGCCTTGAGGACATTCATCCATTAGAAATAGAAAAATTGAGATTTCATGGCTCACCTCAGATTCTACAAGGCATGAGCTTGGTAACAAAAGCCAACCTGACCTAGAGTCTAGCACCAGCCAGCTACAGGCCACATACCATTTTGGACAACTGCCCCAAATACTACCACAGAATTCCTGTCATTTCTTGGTGTCTGTTCATTGGGAACTGTATCCATGCTAGACACTACACAGGTTGATGTCTGTCATAAAGTCCAGGGCACCCTCCTCTAGCAGGCAACATATGATTGTCTTTTGGATGCTGGTAAAATGAATAGTGATCATGTGGGAAGAGCTTTCAGAAGAGACAGGAAGAAAGAAAAGAAAGAAATCCCATGAGTCTTTCTCAATTGGATTTCCTTTCTAATGTCTGAACAGCCTCAGAGGTGGTCCTCTCAGAGAAGAGCACACCAATTGGTTGCCCAGTGCCAAAAGGTCAGTCCTGAAAACACACATACATGTAAGTAACGTTATATAGACTCAATATGTTATATTTAGGAATATATATGTATATACATACATACATACCCATACATATGTGCAGAGAATAACAATAATGAAAAAGAGGCCATGAATTTGAAGGGGTGGGGAGAGTATGTGGTAGGGTTTGGAGGGAGGAAAGGAAAGGGAGAAACTTTGTAATTAAATTAGAAAGGACCTCTAATGCTGACCTCTGACCTCCACATCCACATATACAGATGAGTATATCACACACATGTGTACTCACACATACAACATATATACTCACAAGAAGAGATTGGGGGAGAGAGAGGGTAAGTAAAAATATGCCCTTTAGAGAAAACGAATGCATTTCCGAATTCTACCTACAAATGAGTGGTTTTGTCCAAGTTTCTGAACTTCATCTTTGTCATCTACAAAACAAGGATAATGATGTTGCTTCTATTTTCATGTTGTGAAAACAACAACAACAACAACAACAACAACAACAACACCAAACCCGGATTTGTTCAGCATCACAGATGTGAGGAAAGGAGCCACGGTTGGAATTGGCACCACTGATTTCCAGGCTGCCGATTGTCCTGGCGTGTAATGGAGAAGGCAAAGGCAAACTCTTTCCGGGTGTCCCTGTAGGGCACTGCTTAGAAAAGGCGAACACATTAGAACATTTACTCCAGAAGTGCTATTATGGTTCTCACATGACAGACGCCGAAATGAGAACTCTTGGAATCAGAGTGACATGCCCAAGCTTCCGCAGTTGAATTGGAATTGGAGCTCAGGTTTGACTTCACCACCTGTTGCGCCTTCGTATTGACTCACGCCAAGTCCAAGGTCAGAAGCCTCCCGGGTTCTCCATCTGCCCTGGAAACAGACTGGCAGTGCCTGCCAAAGGGTCTAGTCCTGAACTGGATCCGTTGGCACAGTTTGAACTATTGACTGATACATACAAATAACCCTGCAAAGATGGACTAGCCGGATGCAAAACATGGCTTCCCAGAAACACATTCTAGGCCATCAAACTGCTCTTGGGTTGTCCTTTTCTGTCTTTTTCTTTTTCTTTTTTGAAATTCCAGACAGTCTGAAAGCCAGCAAGTCATGGTACCCTTTATGAGACAAACCCCATGGAATCGTTTATGACCCAAAATAAGCTCGAAGTATATGAAGAGCTGTTATGAAAGGCACGGTGTAGGAAGATCTGGGGGAAATGAAAACAGCTTACTCTAAGTCTTTCCCTAGCTTTCCCTTACGGTAATTGGTGGAGTTACCTTCTAGCAAAGAAGCAAGTGTACAAAGCTACTTAAGACTCTGATTCAGAATGTTCCGATGTGGGGCACACCTGTGCTCAGGAGGGAGGGAAGGCAGGGGGTGGAAGAGAAAGAAAGAGCTCTAAAGCCGGAACAAATGGAAGCTCTTCATGGGTGGGGCTCAAACATGCTGGTCTCCAAGATAGATATCTCTGTGAGTTAAGGCTCAGCTACGAGCAAACAAAGGACCCAGCCTAAATTAGTCTAGAGCAAAATATTAATGCATGGATCCTGTAATTCACAAGCCTAAAGAGGAGCTGTTGGAACTTGAGTGTTTGTATCTTCTTCAAATTGCTGTTGAGAGCCTACCCCACAATGTGACAGCATTTGGATGTGGGGTCTTGGAGAGATAGTTAGGATTTAGATGAGGGTGTGAGGTGAGAGTCCTATGGTGGGAGTAGTGTTCTTTGCCCTTATCGGAAGAAGCCAGGGCTTCCTCTCTGCCTCTGTTTCCTGTCCTCTCTACATCTTTGTCTTCTTCTTTTTCCCTTTAACCCCTTTCCCATCTGATGACGTTGTTAGAAGGCAGCTATCTGCTGAGCAGGAAGGTGGTTGTCACCAGAACCCATCCTTACTGACACACTGATCTTGGACTTTCTAGACTTCAGAATCATGATAAATAACTATCTGTGGATTAAGCTACCAGATTTATGAGATATTTTGTTATAGAAACCCAAGCAGATCAAACTTTATCTTAGTTTAGGCACGACTGACCAAGGGGGCTTCTAAGCTTACTGTTGGAAAATGTTGTGCCCCATCAAACCAAATAGTTCTGGGGTACATTGCCTCAAGTTTAGACTAGAAGAGTAGTCTAGGCAGAGGCATTTCCTTGTGTCTCAGAATTTGCAGAGACATCTCACTGGCCGCGTGGGGTCATTGCCATCATGAACTCATCAGTGCCCAGGGAGTGTGATGTATTGATTGTCCTATGCCCAGACCACACACTTCACCTGATATGAATGAGGTGAGTGGATTAAATCCCCAGGTGACTGGGGTGAAAGCGGGTGCTTGAGGCAGAAAAAAAAATCATGACTCCAGACGGTTCACAGGGCTTGAGCCAGGGTCAGGCTACATCTCAAATCTAGTCCCCAGAGCTAAGCCTTCTGCAGGATAAACAGAGGGACACCGGCAAGTAGCAGGCTGATGTGGCCCAATGGCTGGGAAGCTGAGTTTGTGATCAAGGCTTGAAATATTTGACACCAAATCGTAAGTTGAAAGGAAGAGTATTAGATGAAAATTCCTTCCTTATGTCTCTTAGTTCCAAATCCAGTGCCTCAGGATTTGCAAATGTTGCTTTCTCCCATGGACCTACTTCCTAATGAAATAGCTTGCAGGTGGGTCTCTCTTTACACTGTGCATCCAGTCCTCAAACTCTGTGTGTGAACTGAATTTAGGAGTTTGTTGTTGCCGTTGTTTGTTTTTTCAGACTTTTTGGCACAGAAAGGCATTCCAGAATCTGTCTGTGGTATGAGAAAGAAAATTTTATTTTCTCTTTCAATCTGAGTTGTGGCCTAGTGTTTTAGTTTTGTTTTTGTAAAGTGGATTGTGTTGGGATCCTTACACACACACACACACACACACACACACACACACACACACACACACACACACACACATACACACACCTACCGCCACCTTTATCGATTTTTTTTTCCTGTCTGAGTTCACACTTGTGGGAGTGAACCTCCTTAACTTCACTTCCCCTGACTGTTCCTCTGACAACAAATTCCAAGTGGCCTTCCAGCAGCTCCACAACAGAAAGATGCCCGCAGCCAACGGGCCCTGAGAAAACAAACAAAATTCTTTTCAATGTCTGTTTTCACTTGATCAAAGTTTGGCCTCCTGACCGTATCAGTGGTAGCAAAGTCCTGCTCAGTGAGGCAGATTTCAGCCTAGAGCCTAAAGCGTTTTGGCCAAGGGAATCCCTTCCTGTGGCTTTCCTGAAGTATTGATTGGGAATGGTTTTGAATCTGTTGATTAAAGCTGGTATTCGGCTCAGAATAACAGGAGGAACTTTCCAGTCTCCTGTCCCTTCCTGTGCCTCTTTGTCTAGTTATAGCTGGAGCTTCCTGACACGGGGCAAAACCAGGCAGTCTTACTTTGCCTCATGACCTGGAAGCCATAACCCAGTGTGGAGGTAGGAACCACTCCCCTCCTTACCACCATTCAAATAATTGTTGATTTGGAAATAGCCACTGTGTGTCACACCCAAAGGGAAGTGTCTTGGCTGTCACCTTGACAGTGTCTAGAAGCAACTAAAACATCATCTGCTGGGGCCCTCATGTGAGGGGTTTTCTTGGTCAGATCATTAGGAGCAGGTAGACCCACCCCGAATGTGGCGGCAGCCCAGATTAAAGGACGTGAAGAAGAAACTTGGTTTTTATCTGTTTCTCCCCACTCCCGCTGGCAAGTTCATGTATCCTGTTGCTGTGTTGTTTCTGCATCAATATTACTACTATCCTCTTCCAGATTCCAGTGTGGACTGCAGACCAGCAGGTCTCCACAAAGCCTCCAGTCTTTCAGGGCTGGATCAAGACGGCTGAGACATATAGCCTTGTGGATTGAACACACACTAGATTCTTGGCCTCTCGGGTGTGAGGCAGCCATTGCTGGTCTAGCTGGACTGCATCCTATAAGCCAGTCTAATAAATCCTCTTTTGATATATATTTAATGCTGATATTCAATCAGTATAGGCCTGAAGTTGTGCTTGTTAGGAATTGAGCAGCAGGCTGGGAACTCAGAATGTCTGTCAGCTAGGAAGATGCATGCAACCTCTTGAGAACAGAGTCCACTCACTGAACTTCTGGGATCCTGACTGTGACCATGACATAAGCTCCTCAAAGCAGGGTGACATGGTTGGATGCTCCATCTATGTGGGAAAGGGAGAGGGCGCATTGTTAGGGACATGCTAATCTGTATTTCCCTTCCCCAACTGTTCTTTCATGAAATGGACGGTCTTTCCTGGAAGGAAAAGGACACTCTATGTGCTTCAAGGGATGTAAACCTCAAATACAACGGATCTCCCTAACCACCTGCTGGATGCCAAAGCTCTTCCCACAGAGTCACATGGCACTGGCCCTAAGAAAGCCAGCATGGATGGCAGACTCTTTCCTGAAAGACAATATCAGGCACTAGACATTCATTACAGAACTCTCTCATCTCATGTTCCAAGTAGTTTTATGGATACAAATGCTATTTTGATGTCCACACTACTAGCACATGCTCATCGTATATACTAATGGACTGTGCATTTGTCCCAGCACCTAGTAACTACTTCTCAGGTTCCCCCCCCCCCCATCCTCTTTGTTTCCACATTCAGCACATGAATGGATGTAGAAGATAGGATTTATATGCTTCCATGAGAAAATGTGAAATCTCTCCATTTGCAGCAAGATGGATAGAACTTGAGGACATTGTGTTAAGCAAAATAAACCAGGCACAGAAAAACAAGTATCAATCTCATGCTCTATTGCATTGTGGGAACTGTTTCCACCATGCCTGGACTAATTTATACTCTGATCCTTTTCTCCATATATTTTTTTAACAAGCAATTGCTTTTCTGTTTTGTTTTGTTTCTTTAATTACGGCCATTGTAATTGGAGTGAGATGGCATCTCGTTGCATAACAGATTTGCATTTCCCTAACGGCTTATGCTATTGGCTTGTTGTATTTCTTGTTTTGAGAAGTGACTGTTTGGATTATTTGCCCGCATTTAGTTGGATCCTCTATTTTTATTACGCTTTTTGAGCTCTTTATATATTCTGGATAGTAGTCCTCTGTCCAGTGACGAGCTGGCACAGGTTGGCTCTCATTCTGTGGGCTGTGTCCTCACAATGCTGACTGACTCTGCTGCTGTAGGACATGTTTGCTAGGATCCTGTTTTTCCAGTTCTGCTTTGTTTCCTATGCGTTTGGCATTCTGTCCACAGCCATTGCTCATAACAATGCCTTGAAGAACTTCCCCCACGACTTCTTAGTTTCCTGTTAAAGTTTGAGTTTTACATGCTACCATCCATATAGTATTTCAAAGACAAGAAAACTGGCCCACAAACATTGCCTGGGTCAAACAGGGTTTGAAGGTACAAAGAGCTTGGGAAAGGGACAGAAAAGTGTGTGAATAGGTAATTCACACACTTAGGCCTCACAATTGTCATGAGGCCTAAGCTCCAGAACAAGTCACAAACATAACCATCTGTGTGTGAGCATTTGTTTTTAAGGAGAAAAAGGGGGCCCAAATAGGCATGGGGTGGGGTTGGGTGGAGGGTTCCCAACTAGTGAGGTACCAGCTCTGCACCCATATGAGTAAGCAAGACAAGGAGCATTTTCCCACGCCAGGTTCCAAGGAGAAAAGGGAAGCAACCATATGACCCTCCCTTCTTGCCTCCTGTCAATCATGCTGTGAGTCCATCCTAGAGATCTTTTACATTGAAGCCCTAAAGGGTGAGTAGCCACAAACAGGAAGGTGATACCCCCGTGGGCCTTGCACAGAACCTAAGATTAGCAAACAAAATCAAATCCAGATCTGAGAGTTAAGGTACCTGATACTCTCCCTGCCTCTCTTCTTACCCCTGCTCACCTGAGGGACTGCCGTATGTAGTATATGTAAGAGTATGAAACACCACACAACCTTACTGCCAGGAATTTCTATGGTATCTGTGCATTGCTTTGTAATCTTAAACCGGCTTCACAGTTGGAAGCTCCAGTCAGCTTAGTTGGGACCAATCAGGAAGTTGCTGAACTCATCGAGGTCCCCCAGGCAGCGGGTCCACCTGTGAAGGTCTCCTATGCTGTCTGCACAGCGTCACGAGGTCCCAGAATCACAGAGGCTCCTTATTAACACATTTCATGTCTGTGATATTAAGTGAATTTGTCCAACTGCAAGAGGGAAAATGGTCTCTAATAATCAGCTCTCTTTGCAGTTTCCCATACTACAGGAGATGAAAATTCCTTTCAACGTGCTAGAAGGGGTCTGTGCTAGTTGACTTCTATTTGATAGGCTTCTAGAAAGCCATCAGTTCAGTCATTTGACAAGCAGCTGCTATGTGCCTGACCCAGCGAAGACCGCCGGGCTCTCGTGCTCCCCACGGGGGACAGATCCCAGACAAATCCCAACGTTAGCAATCGCCCAGTGTGCCGTGGGAACAGAGATACGTGATGATGCCACAGGAGCAGATCACAGGTCCAGGGCCGAAACTGAGGCTGAGCAGCCAACGAGGTACTTGTCACTGCGGAGCACTCTGCTTTCCCCGGCTCTCTGGGGTCCATTTTGTGCTCAGATTCAAAGTGCAGCCGGATGCTTCCTGCTAAGACGGAGCCATGCCACCCATCACACATTGACAAGAGATCTGTCTTCTCTACAGTCCTCCCCCGCTAAGGCCTGGAGACATTGGGGGGGTGGGGTGGGGATGGGGGGGGCGGGGAGCCAGAGCAGAGTGCATACTGGCCAGCCTGTCCGACACAGCTGTCACTCAGTCAGTCACTCACCCATTCATGCGGTAAGTAGGTGCTCCTGCAGTTCGCTGTAGACTGGACACTGCTCTGGGGATTCGTACTGAAAAGATCAGAAATCGTTGCCCCGTAGAACTCAGATCCCAGTGTGGTGGTGATACAGATGACAAAGCAGAGCAGCAAACATTATCGTCACGAGGTACTTCCTGTTCCCCAGGCTCTACGCGTTTCACCTTCACCACTGCGCTGGAAGGTAGGCACCGTTATTAACCCTGCTTTATAGACAAGGAAACTGAGGAAGAGAGAAAGGAAGTGGCCTCCCTAAGGTTGGGGCTAGGAAGCAGAGTCGTGGATTTGAACCCAAGTAGGGCAAAGCCTGTCATGTCACGTGAGAGACATGGGAAACAAAGGGAAGGGACAGGAGGGGGGCTGTGGGAGTGCGTAGGGGAGAGGGCAGAGTTCAGATCTAGTTCTGGTGGTAAAGGAAGTCCTCACAATGGGACACTGAGCAGGGACTCTAGGAAGGAATGGATGGAGCTATGCAAACAATTGGAGGGAGAGCATCCAGTGTCGGGGACAGCAAGTGCAAATGTCCTGAGGAAGGGAAGGAGGGTGCAGTGAGTTCAGAGAGGCAACGGGCTGAAGGGCCCTATTGTGCAGGATCCTAGAGCAGCCTCAGCACATGGCGTGTCTTCTAAGGGAAGCACAAGACTTCAGGTTGTCATCATGATGGTTTCTGTTAAGTATTTCCAATCCCCATGCCACATGATAAGATCGTCCTTACTGGCCTCCACTGAAAGACACATGACTTGTTCTCCCAACAGAATACAAGTGTGGATAGTTGGTTTCTTTCAGCTCAGAGTTTGAGAACCATTGTGTGTGGATTGCCCTGTCTTTGTCCCTCTTTGGGTGATTGAAGGAGGCTCTCTCAGGCCAGACACCCGGTGACCACCATGAACAGAGTCTCCAGCCAGTCCCACGGGGCTACGCAGTTTGAACGAGGAGTAAGTGGGTTTTGTTGGGTTAAGCCGCCGAGGCTATTTTGCTGCTACCTTGATATGCTCTAGCCCCAGTTGACTAACATGGAGTCCAAGAATGGGTTGGGGAAAGGGGAGCATTAGGAGCATTGTTCTGGAAGCTGTTGCTGCTAACAAATGGTTGAAAAGCACTGCCGTAATCTAGGGACAGGCAGCAGCCATGGCGGTGACAAGAGTCGAGCCCATTCTACACATGAGAAGGGCCAACAAGGGTTTGAGAACTTCCATGGTGGGTGGAGAAGAAAGGAGACAGAGATGACCCCAGAACTTTCCTGGAAGATGAAAAGCCCTCAGCTCTCTGAGCCATACCCCTCCACGCCCGCCCTCCACTGGAAAAAAAAAAAAGACAACTTTTGATGTGGCAGGCAAAATGACCCAAATTTCACCACCAAAGAGTTATTCCCCTTGGCTCAGTTCTGCCATTCTCAGATGTTTTATTTTGAAATGAAAAGACCCAGGATAGAGGGATTGCCCTCATAAGGACCAATTTATTTTAGCCACTTGCACTTCCAAGAAACCCTTGTCCACATCTCTTGTTTAATTTGGAGAAGCCATGGTCCACAGAAGCAAGTGAGCCTGTACAAGGTCAGGTAGAAACATAACTGAGTTCCAGAGAGGAAGGAGAGCCCTGACTCAGCAGCCCGCTTTCCTTCCTACACCAGGCCCGGCCTGGAAGAAGGTGCTCTGGGCTGGTTTTGAACTTCCCCAGGAACACACAAGGGGGACGCACTTAGGGGTCACTGCCTTTACTATTTTATGTAGCTCAGTCTCAAACCGAACTTGGAGAGCACATTCAGCTATGCTACCTTTGAGTTCACTGGTTCTGATCCAATGACCAAACCAGAGAAGAAAAATTATTATAAAAGGAATTGGGAAAAAAAATCCATCCTGCCTTTTTGGTGTGTTTCTGACATCAAAAGGCTTGGGGTACATTCGGGTCCCTTCTTCAGTCTGTCCTGTGTGGTGTTTTCCTGCGTGGCAGCTTTGTGCTATTCTGTTTGCAGAGCATTCTCTGCACTGCTCCCCATGGGTCGGGCACAGCTAAAAACAGACAGCGGCAGCCGCCTCTCCGTCTCCTAGCATACGGTCTCCTAGCACACCAACTAGAATCATTTGGATTATGCATCGCTGTGTCATACTTCAAATCTGAAAAGTGCCCGACTGTGATTTTTATTGGATTTTTATTATTCGTTGTACCTTTTAAAACATCAATTTGAAATCATTAAATTGGAAACCTTCTCTGATGTTTTGCAAACTTTAGGCAATGCCCATGTCCAGTCACTTTGGTTTGTCATAGTCCTGGTCTGGAGTCCAGGGGAGCCAAACTACCATTTTAGGTAGATTGGCAATGGCCCAGGGTGGCAGAGTGGGGAGCGGGAGGCTTAGATCACAATCTCTTCTGGGATGCTGGCAAAAGAATCACTTGAAAAGCACAGCCGCAGAGATTCACAGCCTTGGAGGCCAAGTAGCCACCTCAGAGCCATCAGCAGCTGAAGGGACAGCTTGCAAAGTGCACCGGGCCCCAGCCTTTGAAAAAAAATGTGCAGGATAAACTAAAACTGTGTTAACTTTCTCCTCTGAAGCTTAAGCAAATATCTGCATTACATAAAAAAGCCGAAAAGTGCATGGAAGTCTATAAAAATGTGAACTATGGCAGGGTGTTTCCAGTGAATTCGCTTTCACTGGAAAAGAGATGTCCCCATAAAAAGGCATGCTCTGTGCTCCATTCCTGTGCAAATACTGAACCTGATGTGCTGGCTAAGCCTCCCTTTCTTCCAATGCAATTTTGTCTTTCCATGCACACGTGCAAGGAGTGTGGAAAGATCTCTAAAGCCACGCTTGGAACCATGCGACAGTGGGCTGTTCCTGGACACACGGCCTGTTTCATATATTAACTGCATGCTAAACTCCATTAATGGCAAAGCCATATGTGCCATCTTCGGTTTTTCACCCCCATTTATACCTTTATTCTAGCCTAACTGATCCCAGCTGTTATTAAAGAACACAGTTTAAGCCCCCATTACAACAAAGACTTCTCTACAATGAAGGATCTAAACAATGGCCCGTTTCTTCGAATAATTTTACCCAGTTCAATTTTAATGACTATTTTTGAAGACAATTCTTCCAACTCCTGTGTTTGGTTCTGCTGAGGCAGACATGAAAAGAGCTGAGTCCTCAGTCTCAGAAGGCTTGGCATTTGAAATGACAAAATCCCAGCACAACAAAGAACTGTGGTTATCCCTTGAACTCTGTTCAGATGGGACCTAATGTAGGGTGGCAAGTGGGGATGGTGGTTTCACCCGTAGGAATCTGAGAACATTATTATTCTCTTCTTATTTTTGCAGCTCTTGGTCGGGCCAGTGGCTCCTAGGTTCTAGCGGCAGGTTAGAAGTCCTTTACCTTGAGCCTGTCATCTGCATTACAATAGGCTATTTCAAGAACAGAAAAAAACATTTTCCAGTCACTCTAAGCTACCAGTCAGATCTCACCATACGCCATGGGCACTGACATCATGCAGATAAATCAGGACTGATCTGCACCGAAGTATACATGACATATAAACTTTATTCCGGGTCTCTGTCCTATTTGGGGTAGCAAAATAACTTCATCTCTGTCCAGTGTACATTCCTTTTGGGGGCCTCTTGTGCAAGCATATTTTCCCTCACCACAGAATGTTTCTCTTTAAAAAAAAAAAAAAAAAAAAGAATGAACTTGTGGCTCCAACTACTTGGTATCTGGCTCTGGGTGCAGAGCTTGAGGGTAAATGGTGAAGTTGTAATGTGTTTCTGGATTTTGTGGTTTCAAAGTGGTTCCTCTTTTCAAAATTAGGTGGCCCTCTGCAAAATGTGGCACAGTCGACCTCTTCCTATCATGGGACTTCTCTTTGGGCACCTCTGGCTTGTCTGAGCAGAAGGCAATGCATCAAGTTAGAACTGAATAAGTGTTCTACTAAACACTCACTGTATGTCAAGAACCATCCTAACCAACTTAAGGCAATGCATCAAGTTAGAACTGAATAAGTGTTCTATTGAACACACTGTGTGTCAAGAACCGTCCTAACCGACTCACATAATGGTCTTGGTTCAAGCGTTCAGCATCCTATGTGAACTCATCATGGGCATCTTCCTTCTCTGAGAAGGTGATGCCCAAAGATGTTCAGTAATTTGTCTAAAGACATAAAGCTAGCAAATGGCTGAGGCTGGGTGAATTCAGGCCTTAGATAAAGCAGAAGACCATGGACTCAACCAGTATCCCTTAATGTCCCACAAAATGCCAGCCACATTTTTTTTTTATCACAAAAACATGCTATTTATTTTAAAGACAAAGAAGAAACACTGTTGGAAAGCACATAAGTCAACTTCAATGAGTTATTCATAGGTATTCACATTCAGGAGGCTGCCTCACGGAACCCCAGGACCCACTTCCTCCCTGGTGCTGTGCTAGACAACACGATTGCAAGCAGCGAGCATACACCTGCTTGGTGGGCCCAGAGAAGCCTGTCTGTCAGGAAAAAGCCTTCCCTAATGCACTTCCTTCTTAATTAAAACAACATTTTTGAAAGTAAAATTATACAGTGTGTAGAATAAACAGCGCAACAATAGCTGTGATTAATCTGTCAGGAATTGTATAATGGGATGCTAATAGGGAGAAATAAACTCCTGATGACGATCAAAGTCATCTCTGCACATGGGGAACTTTTAAAATTAGAATGACGATAAATGAATCTCCATCCTGAACAACAACAACAACAACAACAAAAATACCCACCCCTTTAGGTTTGCAGAATGAGGGCAAAAAGAAGCCTGAGGGCATCCACAGCCCAGGAGCTGGAAGCTGGGAAAGAGGAGCTCAGGCCTGGGTCCTCACTTTCTGCTCTTCCCAAGCACCTGGGCCCACTTGCCCACTTGGGATGGTGACTCAAGTCCATCTCCACCTGCCCAAGCCCACTCGATGCAGCCTAGGACAGGATACAGGTATGTGGAGAGGGAGAGTGTATCCAGGGGTTATGTGTGCCTGGGAGTGGAGAGGGAATACACCTGCCTCTATGCAGCAGCCTCTAAGCCAACTCCCCCACAGACCTTGGGAGCAGGTTTGGTTTTAATTGACAGGTGTTGGGCCCTACAAGTTTCCTGGTTCTAAGGTCTGGACTGTCTATCTTCTCTCGGTAAGTTATATGACAAGAAGAAAGTCTGGTTGTGACATTTTCTCACACAGACACCAAAAATTCAAGATGGAACTGGAGAGGACGCATGTCAACAGTTCTGCAGCACTAAGAGTGGGGAACCTACTGTGACCAGGCATGCAGCTACTCTGGGCAGGCTTGGTGCTGGGATTGTGGAGAGCATGCACAGGGGAACTTGCTGGGCTTTGGGAGGAGAGAAGGAACAGAGAAAAGCACATGAGACTGTATAATAGAGTCTGGAATACTGTGGCAGTCTCATCTAAGGAATGTGGTCTCAGAGACAGAGGACCCCTAACTGAGACCAAGGCAGTTAGTTGGTCTACCAACTTGGAGGTTGTGCCTGCCTAGGGGTGAGGCAGAGCTGAAGGAGGCCCAGAAAAGAGTGAGTGGCCCAGGAGGAAGGGAGGACATGTACAGAGGCATAGGAGAGAGGGGGGAGGGGAATCAACACAGTCTTCCTGTGAGCAATTTTCAAATGTATACAGATGGATTTTAGTGTTCTACTCCTGAACCATTTGATGCCCAAATAGCCCACTCAATTTATATGTCGGTTCTCTTACCTTTTGAAGTTAGCTCTGATCCCCTATCCCCTGAAATATGATTGCCCTGAGAAACCAATGGACGGTCCAAGGCGGTTTTCTGAGAGTAGAGTTAATTGAGACTCTGTGGTGCAGTGTGGCTGAGGTTCCCTGGACCAAGGGAGTTTCTGCCAGACTTAGAATCCGGCAGAAGGTGGGGTTCTGTTTGAACCAGGCCTCTTGTTACCTGTGGGGATAATATGTGTCAGCCATCTGCAGTGCAGCAGCTAACCTCTCAACTTTGCACCAAGGAGACATACTGCCAGTACCTTAGAGGAGCCCCAGGAATGCCCCAGGAATGCCCCAGGTCCCATTCTGCTGCCTACTGCCTACTGGTACTTCTGAGAATAAAGACAGCCCTGGCCAAGTGGGACTTAGAGGGGGGCCTTTCTCTATTTCTACCATGCTGGCAAAACCTGATTTGAGACATCTGACTCTTGCCTGGTTCTATAAGAATCTCCCCAAATATTAGTTAGTAAGGGGTAGTGTCAAGAGCAACCTATGGGCTGTGGAGACCAACAGCATAGCCTTTGATGGTTTGCTGGTGTATTTTAAGGTACTCGGTCAACCTGATGAACATCATTCATTCTTTCCTAGAATGTGTACTTGCTGAAGATGTATAACACTCCAGGTGTTATGATGGCTCCCAGGAGTTTGAAGTTCTTAAGGATTTTAAAGTTTAGTGGAGAACGTATTCGGCTGCTCGGCCTGGTGGCTTGTTTTTGTGATCTCATCACTTGGGAAGCTTGGGAAAGAAGACTCCTGTGAGTTCAAAGCCACCCTGGGTTGTAGTGGGAGAGCATGGCTCAAAAAGAAAAAAAAAAGGAAAGGTGAGAGAGAGAGAGAGAGAGAGAGAGAGAGAGAGAGAGAGAGAGAGAGAGAGAGAGAGCGAGCCTGTTGCCTACTGTGTGGAAATAATGAGATGGACATATATTCTCTCTTACTTTTCTCAGCCTGTGATCTGCCATCATTCTTCCAGAAGCATGTGGTTTTCATAGACTGCTTTTAGGATTGCTGCAGTTAGAACACAGAGAAAAAGAGCCAATATTCATCTTTCCACAGCAAGAATAGAATTTCCGAGTCCACAGCAAGACAATGTTCTTGAAAAACCAAGCATTCACAAGTAAAAAGAAAAACAAGTTCTCTGAATTCTTTTAGCTCCCATAAAGTAGTAAGAATGAAGCTTGAACCTTGGTAGTAGAGCATGCCTTTAATCCCAGCACTCTGTAAGTTCAAGGCCAGCCTGATTTATAGCATGAGTTCCAGGACAGCCAGAGCTACACAGAAAAACTCTGTCTCAAAAAGCAAAAAAAAAAAAAATGAGACTTGGAGGATTTGATCATAGAGTCTAAATGTGAACTAGGGGTAGAGAGGGTTCTGGTTTCAAAGAACAGGAGAAAGAACTTCCTGTGAGCCCAGAGAGGAGTCTAGGATGGGAAGGATGGGACAGGTGAGGTGCTCACCTGCCAGGGTCTTCATTTTCCCTCTCTTTGGCATACACCCCTGTGGGGTTGAGCATTCCAGGAATAACCAGGTAGGATAGAAGCAGAGAACACTTGAGCAAGTGATCTGTTTCCCTGAGCTCCTGCCTCTGACCTCTGGGAGGATACCCCATAGTTGGTTTAGCACTGACATGGTAGGGGAGGGACAGTGTAGCTTTGTCAGGAGGTGTGCCTTCAACATAGATTTGAAGACAGTGTTGAGGCTGTCTACTTCAGCCTGTGTGTAGTATGCAGAGACTGCAAGCCTTGGCATTGCTCATAAATCTCCCACTTCTCTTATGTCACACATTTTTATGTCACACATGCCCCACAAAACCCCAAAGACCTTTGCTCTCCAGACCACCACTGCATGAACTCCCTTTGATGCCCCTTCTCCACAGCTGGCACTACCATCTACCTGGTCAGACAAACTAAGAATACAAGGACATCCATGAGACCCTAGCCTCTCGATCACTGCCATTTCCTATTGCCTAAATAAATTTACACCCTAAATTTATCTCAAATGAGTGATGGTATGATCAGCTCCCAGTGCCTGAATCAGGCAGGCATCATTGTGGATCTCAACTATCACTACAGGAGCCAGGGAGTTTACCCATACTTGATTTTACCACCATATCCCAGGCCTCCCCAGACCTTACACTCACACTCCTGCAGCCACCATCAATTCTAGACTGGTTCTGACCCCTGGTTCCAAGACGTTCTTTCTGTCTCACGTGGCGCCCTTCCCAGAATTCTTTTAATTCTTACTCATGCATCAAAGCCCAGACAGTATCTCATTTGCAAACGTGTATTAAGTGTGTGCCCTTAGGCATACAGACTATTATAGAGTCATCTAGAAAGAGTGTCAGTCTTGACTTGGGGGATCAGAGAACCCTTCCAATCAGAAGTGGATGAAGAATCTAAGAAATGTGTCTCAGAAAAGGAGCGATGGGCTAGAAGAAGAAGGGATCAGGGCAATGGTCTTTGAAGCCTTGTGAACCTATTTAGAGGCCAGAGGTAGTACCGTTACTTGTGAAATTAACTAGAAAAGAAAATTCCCAAGGCCAGAGCTAGAGCAAAGCAAGTGGTAAAGAAGAGAACACAGGGACAGGTGACACAGAGCCCCCAGAGTCTCTTTAAGAATGTGGGATTTAGGCTAAGGACAGCTAGGACAAGAATGAAAGCTCCTTGGAGCTAGAAGGTGGTCAAATTCTGTCTCCTCTGAGTGTCCACATCTTTCCCTACAGGTTTCCCATTCATTTATGGGTCTGTTTTTGCACTGCTTAGTGGGTACTTACATGGCAAGAACATTCCTTCTTGACCTCTGTTTCTTTTCCTGTAAGTCCTGCTCCAGAACAAGATTTTATGAACTATATCGAGCTGTATTTCTAAGGTTGTAGCTTCAGGTCCTGTCCTAATGCACCTCTTTGGTGGCCCCACAAGAATTTCCCTACTCAGGACCTGGATAGAGGTATTTTCGTCTGGACCACAGACTCCTAAGAGACATGAGGACCTGCTACAGAGGCTGAGACCTCTGAAGACAGTACCAGGGGCATCAGCACCTGATCTAGGTGGTCCATGTGGTAGCCATGAGCTACTAGGGACCTTGGAGGGGGCAGAGTCGATCAAGACTGAGAAGGTTGCCGGGCAGTGGTGGCGCACGCCTTTAATTCCAGCACTCAGGAGGCAGAGCCAGGCAGATCTCTGTGAGTTCGAGGCCAGCCTGGTCTACAAAGCGAGTTCCAGGAAAGGCACAAAGCTACACAGAGAAACCCTGTCTCGGAGGAAAAAAAAAAAAAAGAAAAGAAAGAAAGAAAGAAAGAAAAAAGACTGAGAAGGTGGAGACTCACAGTGGTCAGGGACAGCATTTGATTCCCCAGGAACACACTTGACTCTCCTGTGCCTGGGGAGACTGTGGGGGCTCTGTGTCATCTGTCCCTCCGCCCTCTCTTGGCTACCTGCTTTGCTTTGCTCTAGCTCCGGCCTTGGGAGTTTTCTTTTCCAGTTCATTTCACAAATAATGGTACTCCCTCTAACATGACTGCCTGTCTTCTCTTATGCTCTGACTTACAATGTACATTCAATAATTTACATTTATCAAATATTAAATAGATGATGGGAATTTTTAGAACTTAAATTCCATGTGTCTAGAGGCAACTTTATTCTCCGGCCAAACCTTCAGTGCCTAGAATGGGACTGGGCAGAGCAGAGCTCAAAAATTACTTATTTAATACATTTAATCAATATAATTATAGTTTTATAGTGATTATTAATCACTACAAGCATTGATTCTCAACCAGTGTATCACAACCCCCACAGGGATCACATATCAGATATTTACATTATAATGTATAACAGTAGCAAAGTTACAGTTATGAAGTAGCAAAGAAGTAATTTTATGGTTGAGGGTCACCACAACATGAGGAACTATATTAAAGGGTTGCAGCGTTAGAAAGGTTGAGAAAGAACCACTTGGATTATAACTATTACCACCCTAAAAGGTTAGATCTTTCTCCCAGGTCCCATCAATGGGCCAAAGCTTGCCTAATCTCAAGGTGATGGTTTTCTGAGCCACAGTGCCCCTACAGGACAAGAGCGGAACTGCCCTGTCCCCAGCCCAGGAACATCCCATGATGAGACCTGTGGAAATGAGGGACAAGGGATGCAGAGCTCTTGCCTAGCATGCATGAGGTCCTGGGTTTTATCTCCAACACTGCATAAACTGGGTTGGAGGGTACATACCTATAAGCCTAGCACTAGGGAGACAGAGGCAGTTGAATCAGAAATCTAAGGTCATCCTCAGCTACATAGTGAATGTGGGACCAGCCTGGCTGACATGAGACCCTAGCTTAAAAAAACAAAACAACAACAAAAACAAAAGAAGAAAGAAAAGAGCAAGAAGGACAGTGGATGGGGGTTTGAGGGTCAGAGCTGAGAAATTAGTCCTTGCCAGTATTCATGCAGGTAACTAAGACAGAAAACTAGTGAGCACTGTACATATAATGGACACTGGTGACCAAGGGAGTGTGTCTGAGAGGTCAGTGATGAGGATCTGACTGGGATCTAGAAATTAGGCCAGGACACTGGAAGAATGAGTGTGGCAGCGAGGCAGAGGCAGAACAGGAGGTCTGTGCCAGGCTGTGTTGCTGTTGATGAGGCTCTCAATGGATGCAGACTTCTGCATCCTCAGAAATAACAACAATTACTGTACACACCACAAGCTGTCCTCCAAGTCAGCAAATGCATCAGCTGCTGGTTATTTTGATACCCTGGATAAAAAGCTCTTTCGAGAAAATCTAGTACATCAAAACATTCTTATTCTCTGCCTGTCGGCACCATGCCTTCTGGCCACTGCCCTCTCAGCTGGTTTTCATGCCTATAAATGTAACGGGTCCAGACCTTAAGGTCCTTCTCTCAGTGACCCACGAGGACACTTCTGTTGGAGTCCTTCTTGAAAGTGAAAAAAAGCAAAAGGAGAAGGCACCTGACCGCAGTCATTAGAACGGAGGCTGACCTATTATGAAAGCTGCTGGAAACCGGCCCAGTATGGATGAACTACTTGATACCCACACATGGCTCTCACCGTTTTTGGATCCAACACGCACATCAGGTCCCTATGCTAGGTCCTGGGGAGACTAATAGTGTGATCAGGGTCTAATAATCCAGCCATCATGGGGCCAACTGTGGGGACAGTGTCTCGGTCACCTCCTGGTACATAGCATGGAGTAACCATTGTTTGTGTTTACGTATTCTTATTTACTCAAGGTTCTTCAAATTCAGGGACGTAAGCAGATCTAGTTAGAGCTGGCAAAACAAAACAAAACAAACAAAAAAAAAACTACCTCTCATTAAACCAGAGAATGTCTGAAGAATAAGATCAACAATTTGGGGGCAGGACAGCTGGGCTTAGATTTTACTTTGTTTTTAAATTTCCCTCTCGAAAAAGAACCACAAGTACCTCAAATTCTTTTGTCCTTCAAGGTGACACTATAAGGACACATACAAAAGCCCCACATTTAATAACCAAATTGAGCTATTCTGTAACTTTTAATTTCACCCCTAAATTCGCAAGCAGTTATTACATGGGGTTGGTGCTTAAACAGCGGAGTTATATGTGAAATGGTTAATGGATAAATGTATTGTATGGTCTGGAAATGGTTAGTTGTTTAATTAACAATGGTAAGTTTTCTAATAGACCACCACGACCATGAGGCCACTTCTGGTGTCCCCTGGCCTCTCACCGTCACTCCTAAAATGTGTTGATCTACCAGACTGTGTCTGGACCACACAGAACACGCTTAGCGAAGTGAAAAAGTTCACCTCCAAAGCCAGTCCTTTCTTCTTCCTTCATCCCTCTGGGTGTCTAGAAATGGAATGAAGGTAGATGTGGGGACCGAGGCGAAGACAAAAAGGGGTAGAGATCCAGGTGGCTGGAAGTTCCTTGGCAGATCCTTTCCTTATCCAGGTATCCCCCATGGGGATGAAGGGCCGCTTCTCATTGTTACTGGAAGCCTGTGCCTAACTACATCCCAGCTGCATGGAGCATGATTCTGGCCTGGGCAGTATTGGCAAGGTGTCCCCAGCAATGGGGAGACTCAGTACTCCACCCTCCCTCCTTCCCTGTCCTGCATCCATTCCTTCCTGTGGCATTCGTTGGGGTGGAGGTGGGGGTGGGGGCATACAGCATGCTTTTTCAAAGGAAGAAAAGTCATTTCACAAGTTCAACCAGCAAAAGGTGTGTGTGTGTGTGTGTGTGTGTGTGTGTGTGTGTGTGTGTGTGTG
>CABHPR010148969.1:0-18628 GCA_902168415.1 Peromyscus melanophrys | reverse complement strand
CTCTCTCTCTCTCTCTCTCTCTCTCTCTCTCTCTCTCTCTCTCTCTCTCTCACACACACACACACACACACACACACACACACACACGGTGTTTGTGTGGGGTATGGGATATTTAAAGGATGATAAATGAGGCTAATCCGATGACAAAAATCTGTCAGGTAGGGCTAGCTACAACGCTTTCTGAGTTGCCCAAGAGTTTGGCAAACCTTTTGCACGTGCAGCAAGTCTTTTTATTGGTAGGGGTGTGAGTCAGAGTCAGACAGTCGGGACTTCTGTGAAAAGCTAGCAGCTTGAGAAGCTTTGGCATGGCCTGGGTGCCTTGTGCAGGTGGAATCCCGATGAGTGACTGAATCTGGCTGTGACTGACTGGAATGCACAGCCCGAGTTTGGCCCAGAAGCTATCCCATGCTGGGCAGTTACAACCCACTGCTACTGGAATAGTTTCCCAGTAACCACAAGGTATTTGCTATCTTGGAAGATATTAAAGAAGCATACCCTCGCTGCTCACCCCTAAGTCACTGACATGGGAGGGAGCCTTCCTGCACGGCCAAGGCCGATTTCTCCTGTTTCTTTTGGCTGCTCCTTCAGTAGTGAGGCTGGCGCTCTACACGATGTTCCTATGAAAGCTCAGAGACAACAGCCCCTCCTGGTAGAGGCAAGAACTCAGCTTGCCCATGGTAGAGAAGGGGAAAGTGTCACATCAGTCCTGTGGTTTACAGCCAGCTCTGTGGTTTAAGCATCATTACTCATGAAGTGACTTGCAACTCTTCCCTGCTCAGTCTGGTGAAATGATACCCCATTTTTGGATATGAGTAGACCTAGCTCAGAGGTCAGCCAATGGGGGTACTGCCTCATCATTGTGAATAACCATGTGTTAAATCCTCTGTGGCAAGTGGGAGATCCCAGGAGGGACAGGTTCCCTCTGCATTATGATCACCAGTTTGACAAAAAAATATAAAACACACACGCATATATATACATATACATGCATATGCGTGTGTACACACACACACACACACACACACACACACACACACACACACACGCATTGCCTGAAAGATGCTCAGCTAATTAATCAAAGAAGGAGGTAGTACTCTATGGAGAGCAGAGGCCCAAAGGACCAGTTTCCTCCCCTGTGTACAAAGTCCACATCACTGAGCTCTGCCTGCTGAGCCCTGCTGGATGGTGTGGCTGGAACACCTAAGAGCCTGGCACAACAGGATCCTCCTCCCTAAAGCTCTTGCTCTGTGTGGAGGGTGAAGAGAGTCTGACTTTAGGGAGACAGAACCCCCCCTTTGTAGTGCCTTCATTTTGAGTGGGACAGCATCACCTCTGAGCTTCATGTGTCTCCATATATAACACTTTGCTGTATGTGGGGAGGGGGCAAGAAATCTTTTGATGGCCTTGAAGTCTTCTCTAGGAATTTACTCATCTGTATCGTTGGGTTTGAAGGGATGTTGTGTAATTAACATTCTCACTGTGACGGAATTTCAGCCAAACAGTTCATCTTCAGAATTCTGTCTTCCTCATCATATCTGGGCAAAAAGAGGCTGGTGGGTATTTGTCTGGAATTTTCTCTAGGAGCCAAACTTCTCATCAGACTTTGCTGTCAGAAAATGTTAGACTGTTCTCTCGAAATGAAGCCTTTTTTGAGAATCGCCGTGTTTTCCGGCAGTTTTAGGGGTGTTTTGGTTCCCCTCACCGCATAACAACTCCTCTGCATGTTTAAGATAGTAAGTATCTTGTCACAGTTACGGGGGAGGAAGGATATGGCGGCTGAGCACATGCTCCCAGATGTAGGCCAGGGTAGGCAGCTGCTGCCTCCACAGTTACCATTTGGTTTCCTTCTCTCAGCTGGCCTCTTTGATAATATGCTCCTCACAGCGGGGCACTGTGGGAGAAGTATGGCAGGCACATGATTCTGTAACAAGGATCAAGAGGAAACTTGCTCTTGACGCTCACCAGGTCATACACAGGAGTCAGGTCATAAAGGACTTGGAACCACAGAAAGTTAAAAGCAATATGCTCCACTGTGAGGGGACAGGCCACCTACTATTTTGCAGGATTGTAGGTCCAGTGGAGCCAAAATTTACAACTGGTTGAATAATCAAAACTTGGAGTTTGAATGTATTATTTTCTCTTTGTCTAAATGTCCCCACAAGGCTGCTGGGTTCATGACATTTCTGTTGCTGTGATAAAACACCATGATCACGGTAACTTATAGAAGAGTTTATTTGGCTTATGGTTCCAAGGGTTGAGTCCATCATGAGCGTGGCAGCAGGCAGCAGGCATGGCAGCAGCAGCCGAGAGCTCGAGTCTCCAAGAGCAAGCAGGAAACAGAGAGTGAAGTGGGATTGTCGTGTGGCTCTTTAAACCTCAAAACCCATCCCCAGTGACATCTTTCTTCCAGCAAGGCCATATCTTCTATACCGACCCACACAGCACCACCAGCTGGGACTAAGTAAACAAATGTCTGAGCCAATGGGGGACATTCTCATTCAAACCACCACACTGGGCCTGGTGGCATCAGCCTGTCATTTCAGCTCTTTGGGAGGCTGAAACACCAGAACCAGAGGCTCAAGGCCTGCCTGGGCTACAGAGTGAACTTAAGGCCAGCTTGGGAAACTTTGTGAAACTTGGACTCAAAATGAAGTGTAAAGCGGGGTTAGAAGTCAGACAGGCCTTCGGTTCAGTCTCCAGGCCTAGGGGGTAAAATAAATCCCGGTGGCTCAAACAAAATCTGTGAGAAGGCTCTTATCTTTTGATCTAAACTCTCACCTTTGGAGTAGTTACCATCGCCTCAAAAGTACGAATTTGTAGTCCTAAGCTCCAAAAGGGGAGAGAGGTGAAGGGTCAGTAAATCCCTGAAGACTCTGGAGTGGTCTATAGGGTTTTATGGAAGCCCAGGATCAAAATCCATCAGAATGGGCTTTGTATTGTTCCATCTTGTCTGAGTTCTATGATCACATTTCTTAACCACGGTGAGCCTCAGTTCCCTCATCTGAGAGATCAGAGTTCCAGCTACAGAGGACAGGCACTGGCTGGGAAGCGCCCCCCCCCCCTGCGACCTCAGCACTTTGCTGCTAATGCTTGTGTGGGGGCAGCTGTGAGAAGCTGAGGGTAGTGTGAAGACAGGGCTGGCTTGATTCCAAAGGGTCCGTCTCAGAATCCAGCATTCAGCTAGCTGCTTTTCCAGGACCCACACTGCCCTACCTTGTCTGCCCCTGAAAGCATGAGAGGTTGTAGGCTCTCTTCCCCTTTTCTACATCTCTCCAGGGCCTGTGGCTGCTTGCCTAATGCCCCCTCAGAATCCCACCCCTTAAAAGCCAGGCCACCACAAGAAAAAAAATCTATCTATATATATATATGTAGTATACTAAGTTAGAAGTTGTGTCCGGGAGTCTGTACAGACACGCACAGAAAATATTCAAGGAATTCTTAGGAATAGAAAAAAAAATTCGCAAATCTGGATTTTTGCGTGAGGACATCACAGGACCATGTTTTCTCAATTACTGCGCACATTTCTTGGAGTGAAGTCATCAGTCCCCAGCTCATCGGGCTTGAGAGCGCTCAGCCACACCTGACCTGGAGTTCACTTTCCATGACTTAATCTGATTCGGCCAACCCAGCCACTGCCCCTCAGCATCAGACAGAATCATCCTCAAATCCTAAACCAGGGTGGGAGGTGCACACCCCTACCAAAGAGCCCAATCTCAGATGCTGAGAATTGAGAGAGACAATTCTGTTCTTGCTGTGGAAGGACCGAGTCCCACAAGTCCTGGTCTCTTCTTGTCCTTTAGCATTTATTGTTAGATGGTGACCGCACGTGGCCCGATAGAGCAGATGAATTCTTTAGTTTCTGAAAGCAGAGGAAATAGTCTCTTTTGCAGAAAAGCATGCATCAACTGCCTAAAATATCACCCACTGGAGCCTGCGAACAGCAATTGTGTCCTCTGGATGGTTTCCTGGGCTGACTCTTTTCCGAGCAGTGGCTTTGTCAGATATTTCTAATTTCTGAGATATTTTATTAATGATGTTCCCTTGGCAGAGGGATGATCAGAGTACACAATTAGCAGTCTACTTCAGTGCAAGACCATGCCCACACCCACCCAGACCGACAGAAGGCCGAGAAACAGTTCAGATCAACTGTCTTGAGGAAGGAGAATGTTTTTCAAAATACAGGGTGAGACCCGTTGGCAGACCGGGAGATAAATTTAGTAGTACCATTCTCACTAATGTGAAGGGAGGTAGGGAGAGAAGAGAGGGAGAATGAGAAGGAAAGAAAGGGAAAGAGAGAGGGGAAGGCAGGGAGGGAGGAAGGATGGATAGATAGATTTGGGTAAACGATTTAAAAACCAATACACACTGGAAGAAGCAACGAAATCTTGTTTTCGGTTGTATGTTCCTGTATATGTGCAAGTGTTCAGACTGGCTAACGGTGGGAAATGTTTTCTGCTTAAACTATGAACTATAGTTTTTTAAAAAAGAAAAATGTTGAAAGCTGCTGGTATAGAAGACAGTGTCCGAATGTTAGAAAAAAGGGCAGGGCTCAGAAACAGCCAGCTTGGGGGTTCAGTTTGTGCTCATTGTATGGTCTTGGGTAGCCTTGCTTCTCTAAGTGTTGATGTCTTCTACAAGGTAGAATAATCGCCCCGTCACAGAGATGCTGCACAGATTAGAACAAAAGTCAATGAGGTACCCGGTGCTGTGCTTGCCCCTGGCAAGGCGGGGACGTGTGTAGCTCTGCATCATCTCCTCTTTTCCATTCATCCCCTCCTTTGTCCCCTCCTCCTCCTTTCTTCCATCTCCTTGCATCTCCTGCTCTGTCACACCCTCCTCTATCCTTTCCTCTGTCCTCTGCTTTGTGACCACTCATCTTTATCAGAGGTGGGATGTTTTTATCCCTGGGGTTTGGTCCTGGTGTGGGTGCCATGATTTTGGATGGAGCTTCCATCCTTACAAAACCATCCTTAGCCTCAATACATATATTTAAATAATAACAAGGCTGAAACACTATTGCAATGTTGGTAGTTGTCAAATTTCCTAAAGAAATCCCTGACCAGGGCAGAGGGCTGAAGATTTTCTCATGACCCACTTGGAGGGTTTAAGTTTCTCTCCCAGTGGAAGCAGCTGGAAGGTCAGTTTGAACACTGGAGGTGACACCTTCAGGTAAGACAAACCTAACCTTGCCCTCAGACCAACCAGCAGTTGGTCCTTGACCCTGGCTGCTCAGGTTCCCAGTGGAGGGCACCGGAGAGAGTGACCCCCACTGTGATTGGACTCTTGAGCCAGGAAGGTGACTGTCCCAATTTCCTGGACAGCCTGTAAGATGCGGCCCTGAGGGCAGATCAGTGGTGACAGACTGCCTGGCTCTGCTTGTAGAAGCCTTGCTCCCCTCCTTCGGCTCCACGCTTTGCTCCCCTGGGGCTCATTCCAGCTCTTCTAGTAAAATGCTCTTCCTCTAGGCACTGTTTTCACCACGAAGACTCAAGGAGGATTAGTTGTGACATCTCCTCAAAGGCTGCATTCCTGCCCAGACCAGACACCCACTCCTTCCAAGCAGTTTGAGGCTGCAGGACAGTGGGGCAGGCAGGAGGCAAGAAACTGACCTGGTCCTTGGGGTAATTTTGATTTCCATCAGGGTACCCAACTCTTTTCTTAACCACTCGCACATCAGTCCCTGCAGAACTAATGGCACTAGCATTTGACATTATGCTAGTGGCATGTCACTAGGTGATAATCATAGCAAAAGAGAGACGCTTGTCCCATGAGACCCAGATCCACCCTCATCAGGTGGGTAATACGGAGCCAAGCACCTGGGAGCTGGCATGGAGTGGGCCAGGCAGGAGGATGAGTTTCGATTCCTGGCTGCTGCACCAGGGTTTAGGGGAAAGCAGATGCTGTCTGACCTCTTCTGTGCCACAAGGAGGAAAGAAAAGTCTATTTCTGCAATGTCTAAAACTTGCAAGGACAAGTGGAATCACTTGTCCCAGAAATGACATGCCACCGAGAAGGAAACAAATAATCTCTCTTTTTGATCTGGATTCAAGGGTGTTGTTTCTGAGCTGTCCACAGTGAAAGTGTGAACACTTGGCAATGTTACCCCTTTGAAGAGGTCGGACGCCAAAGCCCAATTCTGGATTTCATGCGCATGCGTCAGCATCCCTGGCTCTTGGAAATGAAATATGTTAGGGGTGGGTTACTTTCTTTATTTTTTTTTATTTATTTATTTATTTTTTTTAGTGTCCTTGATCTTGAATTTTTCCAAAAAAGAACAAGATGTCTCAGGAAGCATGGATCCTATAAAGCAGCAAATATGTCTCAGAAAGTTCTTTATAAAGTATCTTTATTAAGGGAAAAAGTAATTTTAAATCACCATGGTATGCAGAATGCTCACTTTTGGTCACTTCGACTCTGTTGATGGTTTTCAATTGTAGAATTATATGATGGTAGAGTTTTGACTGCATTATTGGTGCTAGAGAAAATTAAGCAAACCTACCTGTAGCGTTTTCTTTATGAGTTGGGAAAGATTTTACATGAAAAAGAAAATTTCCGATATAATCTGAGTTTGGTAACACATTTAAGAGGTTAGAGATTAGTGCTTATTTTTTTTTTATAAAAACCTCCTGTTCTTATCGCATACCATCTAAATTGGGAAAATCACAGAACTTCTCTAAGCCTGTTTCCTAATCCACAAAATATTTACTCACAGTCCCGGGGCCTCACACTGTGGATGTACGAAGCACCCAAGTTATAGAGTGGGACTCCAGTAGATGTTGACTCTGCTCATGGTTGGGTATCACCAGCCCCAGATGAGCAACTGTCCATCTCAACAGCAGGAGCAGATGTGGAAGCCACCCCCCCAGGAGCCTGGGAAGTAGTGGGATGTTCTGGCAGCAGTTGGGCAGAGCCTGTACTAGGCAGTAAGCAGGCCCTGGGAGGCAAGTTCAAGGGACCTGGGGGAAAGGCCATAGAAGGAACCAGAGTCTCCAGGTTCTTATACCAGGGGTGGGGTTTGAGATGCCCAGGGTGGATGTACATTGCTGTAGCCTGTCAGTGTCCCCACATCTAGAGTGAGACTACTAGCACACATTCCTTCACGTACAGGTCAAGAAGGGCGGCTGTCAGTCAGCTGTTGCTCTGCAGCGTGGGTACCTGGCATTAGAGTGGCGTGATGTGGATACAGTGTGAGGAACCCCACCAGTATCTGGTGGCCTGGCTGAGGATGTCTCAAGGCAAATGTGACCATGGTGCCAGGATGACCTGGAGACAGAAAGCATACCTACTGTCCCTCATCCTTCATGGGTCTCCTCCTGTGTCTCTGCTCTGCCTTCTCTGTCTCTTCCTGACCTCTAAATGGAAGTCCCTGGAGCTTGCTTCAGGATCTTCTTTATTTTCCAGATCATTCTCTTCCAGGATGATGTCATCCTGCCCATCATTAAACACGACCTAAGATCCTGGATGTCTGTTTCCTCTGGACCTCTCCCCTGGGCCCTGGGCTCTTCTGTTCTACAGTCACAGCCACTGGGCGAGCTAATGGACAGCTCACATTTAGAATTTTGACCCTCCCCCCAAACCACTCCCCTAGTCTTATTTTATTCCCACAGAATGATCCAGAAATTATCCTGAATTCTATTTTCCTCCTCACTGCTCCTATCCAGTTATCACGTAAGTCTCACTGGATCACCCTCATGGTCTCGCCACTTCTTGCCACTGCTGCCACCAATTTAGTCTGAGCTGCCACAGCTGCTCATCCCTAGTAGCCCCTCTCTGTGGCTTTTGTCCCTCTGAATACGACATTTTTGCAGGTGGAAATCCTGCTGTGGTCTTTTTCAGCCTCCAATCACTTTCCATATACACAGACTAAAATCCACATTCTTGGTGCACACCTGTAATCTCTGTACTTGGCAGGTGGAAGCAGGAGGGTCGGGAGTTCAAGGCCATCTTTGGTTACCTAGTTTGCAGCCATCTGGGCTATATGACCTTGTCTCAAAACCATGTCTTTACCATGGCCTTACCGCAGGGCTCTTTCTTTAGAGCTCATTTTCCTCCCGTAGGGACATTTGACAATACTTGGAAACAGTCTGGGTTTTCACAAAATAGGGATATTGCTACCTCCAGTGGGTAGAGACCAGAGACAGGGCTAAATGGTCCAGGGCACAGGACAGTCCCCCAATTAAAGAGGGGTCTGGCTCTAAATGCCAGTAGTTCTGGTGGGAAGAAATTGTGTCTTAAATGAGTCAGACCGACTGTCCCCAGTGTCCCCTGTCACTCCTGCCTTTACCTGCCACACCGCAACCACAATGACCATGCTGTGACTTAATGCGCTGTGAGCAACCATCTCAGGGTCCTGGTAGAGGCAGTTTCTGCCAATGGTCACCCATACCCATTCATCTGTATATGGTTAGCTTTGTGCATCATTTAGGTCTGCCTAGATGTCACTCACTACCCACTCAGATCTGAAATCTGTGTCTACCCCAACCAAATCGGGCCACTCCCTTCTGCCGTCTGCTTGGTTTATTTCATAGTACTCTTAGAATTTATTTCCTTCTTTCTTTACTGCTCCTTCCAGAAGAGTAGAGAATGAGGGATGGGATTTGCTGTATTCATCAAAGAGTTCATCACATGGTAGGACCTCATAAAGTATTTGCCAGATGAGTTTAACGGATAATTGATAAGCGTGGCGCAGTTGTGGCTTACTGCAGAAGGTCAGGAAAGGAAGCAATTAGTGATCTCCAGCTGTTTGAGGAGGTGGCCGTGGACAGCAGTGCAAGCTCTTGGTCATCTTTCCCTCCAGATGCAATGTCCTAAAATGGAACTTGACAACCATACCCCGCCCCCAGCTACCTATGTGTCTGTGGGCAGTTCTCTTGTAAGTTAGAGACAGCTTGGACTTGAGTCTTTAAAAGGCTAAAAGAGCTAAGCTGGAGGCTGAGGGTGCATGACACCATTGGGGAGAGAACTCTGGAAATGGGTGGGGGCAAATCAGAACTAACAGGGACAATCTAGCTCTGGGTGGTTAGGAGAGGGGGAAGGGAGGGCCCCAGAGAAGAGCAGGTGTCTCTAGGGAAGAGCCTTTGGTCCACTGTTCCAGGACCACAGAAAGGATGGAGGTGTTGCTGGTACCTGTCTGTGAGGAGTCAAACAAAATAGATGGATTGGAGCTGAGACCCTGAGAAGGGAGATGAGGAGAGGGCATCCAGGCAGAGGTCTGCACTGTACGTCACACTGGCCTCTACAGAGTTGGTAGCACTCGGTATTATTATATGAAAAACAGTTCCAAATGCTTGGACCCACTGTCCAACACTTGTGCTTGAGTGTGACCGTTGTTACAGTAACACCACATGGGATGGCAGTGGACCTTGCCAATGATGGGCAGAGTGTCTCCCCCTCCACCCAGGTCAGTTCCCTGAACTACATCACAATGATGACACTTGAGGAAGAGGAAGTTGGAAAGGAGTTGATCAAGCTTACCTATCCAAGGCTCCAAAATCTAGGGGATGCAGATTCTGGGATTGGCAATGAGTAGGATCCCCATTAAAGAAGGGTGCTAGCCACAGGCACACAGCACCAGCCATCCCAAAATCCTATCCAAGAAATTGTGTGGCCAGGGTCTGTGCTTACAGGGCCACCTCAGGACATGCACTCATGACTGGTTCATTTTGCTGCCCGGATACTTCTGAGGAGATGACTGTGTGGGAATAGCTGGCCAACACCTCATTTTATTGGTCTGTTAATGCAGATTTAAAGTAACACACCTCAGATGGAGACAGCTTACTCCAACTAACCCAAAATATTATTATGAAAATTTACAAGGTCTAAAGAGTGATATAATGGTGATGAAATTTAGATGTGTTAGGAGACTCATGCCTAATTTAGTCCTGACTCAGTCCATAGAAATATGGATTTTTCCTGCAGACATGGTCTCATAGTTGCCTGGGCACTGTGTGCCTTGTAGGGCAGGACAATGAGGCTGTCTGTCATCCTTAGGCTCAGAAAGTACAGGTCCTACCCTCACAGGAGAACTATCCATCTCTGCTTCCTCAGAGCCTGATTCATCACTGTGGCTTCTCATTCACAAGAACCCATCTGCCAGCTTGTCACTGGGCTGTCTCCTTCTTGGTACACACGGGTTTGATGCTCTCAAACTTCTCTATCAGCATACCACCTCTGAGCCTTCATTCCTGCTAAGAACTAATGTGGCTGGTAAAAGCTAAGAATGATGCCTACCCCAGGGGCACAAGCTGTGAGCAGCCACCACATTCTCACCGTCAGAAAAGGCAACAAGCCATTCCCTGACAGGGCAGCCAGCAGGCCAATATTAGTCTCTTTTTTTCCTGTGTAACATTAAATGAATTATATAAACTCCTTAAATCTCATTTCCTGAGCTGTGGAAGTACATTAATCAAAGTACTTCCCATATAAAATGATTAAAGGAGAGGGGTCATGTAACACTCAGCCCAGTACTTGGTGCATAAAAGCTGTTCAACAAATGGCTGTCTTCCTCATTACATTCGTAAAATCTGAATGGGATGAGAAGAAATCCTCAAACAAGTATTGTAGAAGGTTTGTGTCCATGTTCCAACACATGACTTGATGTTCCTTTGTGGGATAAGCCTCAGTTACACCATCTGTAAAATGGGGATCATTGTATCGCTGTGATGAACGAGGACGACAATGCTTATAAAGTGGTTAACACAGTACACTAGCCTCAACGAACAGCTTCTCTCTCATTCTCGCTGCTGTTATCACACCCAGACCCTCTGCCACCTTTTTGCCCAGACCCAGCATGTAGGTAGAGACTATCCAGCCTCTACTCCAAGGGTCTCTTCTTTTCACAGGGCATTTTTAGCCACATGAATCCTCACAGAGTTATAGAGACCACAGAGACCACCTGCCTCCAGGTGGCTTTGTCATGTGGAACAGCAATGTCATGCTGTTTCCTTTCTTCTGAAGTTGAGCTCCTAGCCCTCACCCCTCGTTCCTTGGTGGGCACAAGAGCATGGGAGCTATGCCCTCTGAAGGAAGTCTAATTCAGCAAGCAGCTCAGGGCGAGGAGCCAGGTCATATCTTTTGCTGCTGGCCCTGCCAGGGAGTGCTGGACCAGGACAGAGAAGGAATTCTGGCCATCCACCTTCCTTGGACACGGAAATAAATCATGGGGATTATCATTTCAGATGAAAACTACCAAAATAGACGTGAGAGCATTTTTCCCTATGCCCCTAAGCAACCATTAAAATGGAGAGACTTTTGGTCCTATCAAAATTGGTAATTAGAAATAATTTCTACTGCAGGAGAATTGTCTATCTTAACCCTAGTCATTCACCAGGATTGTCCTTCCTATGTGCACACACCGTTCTGGGCTTTAAACATCAGAAGGACATTTAAGACTTGCACTTGCATACAAAGGGCTAAAGGCTTTTCTGTCTGATTGGCATTTCTTGTTTTTGCTTGAATTCCAAGGAAAACATTATCCTTTGAGGGAAAGACTCACTGAGACAAAACTAATACCACAGGGCTGGCCATCAGGTAGATTCTTCCTCGAAGAATGAAAAACAGTGGGAGAAAAGCACTTCGTTAGATGTTTCCTGTCCCCAACACATGCTTCCTGACCATCTGGCCCTCTATCCATCTATCTATCCATCTATCCATCTATCTATCTATCCATCTATCTATCCATCCATCTATCTGTCTATCATCTATCTATCATCTGTCTGTCTGTCTGTCTGTCTACCTTCCTACCTACCTACCTACCTACCTATCTACCATCAAGACAACTGCCAACACTGAAGAACTGCAAAGGTCAATGGAATTGTAGTGTTGAAAGAATCAGAAAAAAAACCACCAAGTCCTTTTGCTCATAGGTAGGGAAAAATAACACCTGTCAGCTAGCTGAAAGTTCTTTGGCTCTAGCCATAAAGGAATCATGGATATGCAAGGAGATGCTATTTCAGGGCTGGTGTCTGGCAACTTTGTTTTCCTTCCATTCCTGGTAGCTGGCAACAACTACCTGTGGGCAGAAACTGTAAGTGGCACCCCCTAGTGTTGCAGTTCCCTAGAGCCCAGGGTATCAGGAAGCAGCCAGTATGAAAGGACCACACCCCGGGTTTTAGACTCTTGGCCTTGAAGACTGGACAGCTCCTGCAGGAAGTTTGCTTGACTTCCACAACTCAGGCTGGGATGGTCTGGGATACCTGCTGGGATGACTTAGGAGGTGAGTCTACTTAGGAGCCAGGCCGCCTGGCAGGTCACTCCAAAGTCAGGCACCAAGGTGCCCACCATATTGCTCAGGAATTGAAGTGCTTGAGAGTCCAGGAAGTCTCTGGAGTGCTGCTACTTCCTGAACCACTGAAGGACACCTTGCTGTCAAGCAGTCATCCATCCGTCTCGCTGCTTTGACAGTGTAGCTTGCACTAGTGAGCTGTTGTGACCATGTTGCTGCCATTGCTACCCCTCTCTGCTGTCCCTGCTACTTCTTATGTTACCAGTTCAACACATGCTACTGATCGTAGACACGAGAAGACGCTTGAGAGAAGTCTAATTATGCCTGATGTTGCCCTACCAAAAGTTCAGAAGAGCATCCAACCTACTCACTGAGTGAGCTTGCAAAGTCTGCTGGGCCAATCACAGCCCCGCCTTTTAGGACCCTACAGCAGTCTCTCTGTTGAGCTACTAGGGGAAGTGGCTCTCTCTTCGGGCTAAGGTGGAAATAGTTAAGAGACATCTACAGTGGAGGCTTGCCACAACAAAAGGTCTGATACCACATGTTGCAAACATCCCTGGCTGGGGCTTTGCCATCAGGAGCCTGGGCCATTAGGCCATCTGTGCATAGTTGTCTCAAGATGACCATGGAGTGTTCTAGATTGTCAGTGCTGCAATAGGAGTAGTCCAGTTAACAGTTGGACTGGGAGTTCCCTTGCAGCAACAGGACAGCAAGGGCAAGTCCAACATTTACTGATAAGGAGTCAAACTGTCCCATCCTAAGTATGTGCTTATTTACAGGAAAATGAATTGCTGGAGTGCTCACAAGAAGAACCTGTTGTTAACACAAATAGCAATTTTAACAGTGTTTAATACCTGCCCAGTGTTCTCGACAGAGGTGGGTCCTCCTTGTCTGTCTCAAAGGCCAAAGCTAGTGGGGGAAATGCCTGGCCTAAAGCCCGCTAGGTATCAGCAAACTTCTTCTGTTCCTTCTTTACCAACTACTTTATGTTGAGAGCTGGGCACCCGTGACATTGGTGGACAGCCTCATGTAGTTCCTGCCCTCCTGATGGGCTTTGGAGACCAGTCGAGAAGGCAGTCCATGATCAGCAATGCCACTAAGAAACCCAGTGTCAATTCTGGATGGCGGCAGCTTTCCTGAGAGAAGACATGATTCATCTAAGATCTGAAAGGTGGGTAGAAGGAGGTGGAAGACGTCTGTTCCAACGATGAAGGGAAATCCTCCTTCCTCATCCAGGAAATGTTCTCGCGGAGTGCCGTCATGAGGCTAGCATACAGGCTCACACCTGCTCCACCGTGAACTTCTCCACCACCTCCAGGCTTTGGGAGGTCACGTGGTGACTTGAAATTGGCTGCAGTGGATGTACTTACACCACAGAAAGCTGCTGATGTCACACATTAGAGCTCCTCCTCCTCCTCCAGGTTTGGAAAAGTGCTTTACCAGCACTCTATAGGCTTCATCGCACCACCTGCTTCCCGCCTGTAGGCAGCACCAACACTGTCCTTTAAGCCTAGGGCCTGATCTCCCTCCTGCCGAAACCACCAAGTGCTTGTTCTCGTCAACAAGTGCCTTTGGCCTTGGGGCTGTTTATTTCAGACCCCGGGCCATCTGGCTTCTACTTGGATCCAGGACATCCTAACAAGTTCGTACCAAGCTGCTAAGAAAGGGCCTGTTCTTGTGGTCTTCGTCACCCCCTTGCCATCTAATGATATTTATCAACCACCCACGCCTGCCCAGCACTGTGTGAGACTTAGCCAGGCAGATCTCGAGTCCGGCTGTGACCCCTGAGGAATTCGGGCCTGGCTGAGGCTGCGAGGCTGACATTGTTCCTCCTTAATATAACATGGGCTTCTGAGGCACGAGAGTCAGGGCTGGGAGCCCAGGCGAGGACACAGGACAGGAGACGGCACAGCTGTTGTTTGCCGTTTTAGCTCTCAGCACAAGTAGTCCCGGGTGAGTAGGTGCTCCAGGTTAGAGCACATGTGATAACAAGATTTTAAATCAACAGGATCTACCACCTGTGCACACCCACTACCGTCGGAGTGCTATAGAGGGATTTCCCAAAAGAAAAAGCGGATTTTGAGTTCTTAATGAAGGCCATCAGGAAGTAAGGGTGCAAGTTTGCAGGGGCAGTGCCTTTTTTTCAAAGGATGTGGTACCTATGAGGGGTGTGTGTGTGCGCGCGCGCGCACTCGTACATGCCTACGTGTACAAGTATGTGTGTCTACATGTGTACATGTATATGCATATGTTAGTACTTTGTTATTTCCTTGTGCATCTCCAGTAGACTTCCACTCAAGCAAATTCAGAGAGTAGTCAAGGCAGCACTCTCAGCTACTAACGCCTGGTCATCTCTTCAGGTCATGAAGCATGAGCCTTCATGCTTCAGGGTAGAGAGGGGAGAAAGTCTCCCCAACACAGGAACTGTTGGGTGAGTAAGGGCCAGCAGGTGATCTGCTAGGGTGGCTTGGGGATTAGATGCAATGATGGTTGCCATTTGAGGGTTCTGTGTTGTTGAAGGAGACAGCAAGGAAGAGAGTGTGGCTAGAGAGCCCAGAGTCTAGAGATTGCCCAGGGTGGGCAGTAAGCCAGGCAGCCAGGCCAGTGGATAGGAAGACCAGCCCAGCTGTCCCAGGCCCCCTCTCTGCTTGCTGCACTGGTGGTCTACCACAGTGCCATGGAGCATCCTTTCCTGATCCTGCCCTGAGTTCCACAGGCATCCCTGCCTCTTTTAGCAAAGTACACTCATTTGAGGTTCCCACTCCAGACACAAGAAGTCAGCAAGATGGGCTGGAGAGAAAGTACTGTCCCATCAGTAATGGAGAGACAGGGAAGTACTGTCCCATCAGTAATGGAGAGACAGGGAAGTACTGTCCCATTAGTAATGGAGAGACAGTAGAATCCCATCACAGGTCATGGTTGTGCAGACTGTCAAGGCACCAAGCCAAGGGGACAAGAGAGGATCTGCTCTCCAGACCATGCCCCTGGCACAGGCTGCACCTGCCTGAGGAAAGGGCCCTTCTAATCCACACAGTGATTCTGTGTGGTCCTGACCTTAGGAGCTGCTGCTAGCCAGAGAAGAACTTGAGTTCACAATAGTATCTATGGGACGGGCAGCCCTTGGGGAGAGAAAGGTGACACCCTTGTTACCAACTTTACAGTCGCGCCTAGGGACAGCCGAAATGTTTGTGGTCTGAAGATGAAGGGGCGCTTCCCTTATTGACATTGAAATAATTAGCTTGTTTAGCTTACTGTCTTCATTGTCCAAATAGTGTTCAATAAAACATCGTATTGCTGATAATTATCCAAACATTACGGCAAATGGGGGAACTCCTGCCAGGGCCAGGGATGCATCTCCAGTTACACAGAGTGCCAGAGTGTTTTCTTTATTGCCACATAGTCACCTGGCTGGCATCCCTGGGCTGCGGCTCAGCAGTGACTCCTTATCAATTCCAGGTGAGGATCACACTGATAAAGAGCAAATTCTTCTCTGTGGTCAGATCCCGAAATGCGGGGGTGATAAACACAGTGGCATTGTTTCCTTGCCTGAGTCTTGTTTTCCATGTGTGGGAGGAATTCCAGACTTGAGAATTCTGCGGCCAGACTTCAGAGATTTTCTTTTTTTTCTGATCAAGACAACACGACTAATGATAAAGAACAATAACAGCCTGCCTTCCATGCTCCCAAAGGCTCAGGGTCAAAACGTGACCTCCATGGGGATTGGAGAGGATCCAACAGCAACTACTGTCTTCTGTTGTCGAGTTGGACCACAGGCTCCACCAGACCAGCTTTCTCTTGGCTTCTGTGGCATGAAGCAGAGCAGATGTGCCTCCTGCTAATGCGCTGGAGGATGGAACTATTCTTCTAGCTTATTGAAATCAGATGCACGACACTCAGAACTGCCCTACAAACAGATGGCGGCTCCATGCAAGCACCATCAGAAAGTTTCAAGAGCTTTGCCTCCATCTTCAAATGCTCTGACAACTGTGTTTTTTAACCAGGCAAGCACGAGGAAGAAAGACCTTCTCTTCTCTGTGCGCACAGTCTGAGGGGCAAGACCTCTGTCAACTAGAACACTTGCAGCTAGCTAAAGTGGCACCTTTGCCCCTTGATCTAGTTTCACTTTCCATGGTTTCAGTCATCTGTGGTCAACCACAGTCTGAAAGTATTCAATGGAAAATTCCAGAAATAAACAGCTCAGTTGTAAATTGCATGCTGTTCTGAGTAGCTTGATAAAAATCCTGCTCCATCCTGCCAGGATATTAATCATCTCGTTTGCCTGGCGGATTCACACTGTATGGACTACCCCTACCTGTGAGTCACCTGGTAACTGAATCGATTATCGATGACTGCTGAGGCACAGCCATGAGTATGTGAAGTACAGAGAAACCTGGTGTAGTCTCACAATACCCGGGTCCCTCTGTCTTTCATCTCATCCTGCAGGCCTTGTATCACGGCATCACAAGAGGTTTGAGTGCAGTACAGAGATAGAGAGACAGAGACAGAGAGGAAATGTCAAGTATCACAGTACATTGTTATAGCTTTCTATTTTATTTTTAGCTATTGTTAGCCTCCCACTGACTTGATTTGTAAGTTAAACTTTTTCATAGTTATGTAAAAATAGGGAAAGCATAGTATGTAGAGAATTCAGCATCACCAGTATTTCAGGCTATGAGGCAGGAAGTGGATGTCTTAAAACCGATAAAGGATGATTACTGAATAAAAACTTGAATATGATAGATATGTCTGGAAGAAGGTACCCTAAATACTAATATTAGTTGTCACTACAAAGAAGGGATTGGAAGAAAAATCAATATGGCATTGGAATGAAAGATAATAAGGCTAATGGAGGAATTTATATTTAACCTTCAAATATGTAACTTACCATAAAACATTCTGAGGTTGTGTGAAAATACATAAAGTATTTTATTCTAGTGTTTCAATTTAATTTCAAGAAAATTTTATCTTAAAATGTTAGAGAAGTAACAAACTAATTCAGCAGCCCTGAATTTAACATTTTAATCTAGATCATTTTGAGTTTCTTTTGCTTTTTCTAAACTAAAAGCATGGCATCTGGGTAAAAGGTTGTTAGAGTAAGTTTACTAATTGATTGGGATTGGAGATTTACATAAGGAAATCCATTAGTTTCCTCTTTTTCATGGGAAGTAAATAACTTAGGCCTATTGTGAGCATCAAGTCAGATAATGCATCTAAAATATTTACCATAGCAACTAACACATACTAGATACTGGAAAAATTTTAGCTATCAGTTCAGCATTCTTTCTGTCTTTCTCTGTATATAAACACATGCATATGTGTGTGTGTTCAATATATGTTTCATTTTTTATCATCTTTCAAAGATAATGCCAAGATCTAATTTTTTAAATGTGTGTATATTATGTGTTGTATGGTGTGTGTGTGTGTGTGTATGTGTGTGTGTGTGTGTGTGTGTGTGTGTGTGTGTGTGTGTGTGCGCGCGCGCGCGCGCCTACCCATCTGTGAGTGTGGGCATGCACATACCACAGCATGATTGTGGAGGTCTAAGGATAGCCATGGGTGTCAGTCACCTTGTTTGAGACAGGCTCTTTTGCTGCTTACTACTGTGTGTGCCAGGATCACTGGTCCAGGAGCTACCAGAGATTAACCTGTCTCCATCTCTCATCTTCTTGTAGGAGCACTGGACTAGAGATACGTGCTACCTCACCCAGCTTTACTTGTGTTCTGGGGATCTGAACTTAGATCCTCTTGTATGGTCAACATGTAACCCACCAATTTCCCCCAACCCCCGAGAAATGTTTAAAAGGAGGCAGGAGGGCTTCAGCTGTCTTATTTTCTGAGTCTATGAGATAGATGTGAATGCAAAATTAGCATCCAAGGCCAGCCAAGGTCATCTAGCTTCTGTCAGCTCTTAGCTCTCTTCCCAGCTACCCTTCAAGTTCTGCTTATGATGACATGGCAGGTAAAGACAGGAAAACCTTGGGAATCACCCTAGGTCACTATACTTCCCCCATGTCACAGGGAAGCAAAGACGTGACTGGCCGCAGCCCTGATGCTTTTCCCTCTTTCCACTCGACAGATGGTCTTGCTCCTGGCTAATCTATAATGATGTTGACTTCCTAGATGATCTCATGATATCACACATGCAGTAGCCCAGCCCTGGGCCTACAGCAGGTACTTGATAATGGCTAATCAGTCCTCTGATGTGCCAAGTAAATACTGAACAGTGTAGATTGGAAGCTAACTAACAGAATCCTTGCCCTCAACACGTCCCCAGAGACTTACCAGGGAAGGCACAGCAGGAGTGTGGGATTTTAGGGAGGGGAGATTTGTGTTCTTTAATTTACAGACAGAAAACATGAGAAAGGAATTGCCCAGTGAGTTTTAGCGAACTAGTACTTCAGGCTT